>JAJIBD010001004.1:205000-468188 GCA_021461705.1 Cryptotis parvus | reverse complement strand
AGGTTTGCAGTGATGTTTAAATTTCTACAGGCTTAGCCCCTCTCTGCTTGGCAAACAACTCAACCTCCTTTTAAATCAAACTGGTATAAGCACACCCTTTCTTCGAGTAGCCACTCCAGCCTCATATGCTGAATTTTCCCTGTATTCCTTTTGGTGGACAGACTTCACATCTCTTTAGAGTTATATTCATAAAAGGTACTTTTTAATTGCAGGGATGATTTATCTACTACTCTATGACTCTGTGTGTGATAGGAAATGTCTTTGTTTTGATTTCTTAAAAGTTGTTTTCTTTATTTTTCAGTTTATTTGTATTATACCACTGTGATATATACAATTATAAAACTGTTCATTATTGGTTTCAGTCATACAGTGATTTAACACCCATAAATGTTGGAGTCATATGGTGTTCCAGCTCCATCAGTGCACAGCCTGCCTCTATGGCAAGCACTTTACTCCTCCCTCCCTCTCTCTCTGTCTCTTTCTCTCTTTCTGGCACTCTCTCTTTCCCTCTCTTTCCCCCTCATGACTCTTACACATTAAGGCTTGCAATACATAGATTTAGTGGTTATTATTTATATGCTTTTTGACTATGCCCAATGCTCAGTTCTAATCTACCATTACCAGAAAAATGTGTCTTTTACCATCATTTCTCTGGTTTATTCAACACTACCATCCTTAATGTTATGAAAAATATATATAGTTAATGACTGAGTGAATGCCAACAATGTGAATGTTTCAGTAACAGGAATATGCCAAATTTGTATCTAATGTATGTAAATTGTACATCAGGACATCAAAATTAATTCAGTATTCATTTTAAGAACTTGAATCATCATGTCTAGATCTTCTCTCCTCTAGGAACATTTATATGACTTCAAGTTATCTCTTTAATGCTTTAAGTTTGGTGTCTGATAGAAGATCTAACGATTGTGAAAGGGAACAATAGATTAATCACAATAAGAAATAATTAGTACACTGTATGTCTTCAGGATCACCAAAAGTAATGGAATCAGACAAGTGATAAGTAGTGTTTTAGATAAGACGTATGTCACTTGTCATTTGTCTTCCTGTTGTTCATCGATTTGCTTGAGCAGGCACCAGTAACATCTCCATACATCCTGTCACATGCTATTGTAGCCCAAAGGCAACTGCTTGCTCCAGAAACATGAAGAGCCTCAAACCATTCCTTCAGGTCATGAGGTCATGAGGTCTATAATAGTTACCGGTTTTGGCATATCATATATAACATGGGTAGCTTGCCAGGCTCTGCTGTGCAGGTGGGATACTTTTTGTAGTAGCCTCTCATCTCATGCAAGTATTGATGAACTGCACGGCCACAAAGTGTTTGCACAAAAGAGGTAAAAGATCAGCTTTTCTGCAGGGTGGAGCTCTGACGAACTGTGGAGACCAGATGTTGAAAATGGTTGCCCTCATGGTATGGAGTTTCCTCTGGCTTCTGCGAGGCTCTGCTGGGATGGCAAGCTATCCCAGCAAAGTGCTAAGTGGTATTTTTGATAAATGTATATGCATAAGTTTTCTTAAATGCTTTATTTCTTGAAACTCGAGTACTTGAACCTGTGTCTCTACTACAAAAGTTGTACATTTACCTACAGTGATATATAAGTGGTAGCATTTTTTGGCAAATGCTAATTTTCAGACAATTTCAAATCTATGATAAGCTCCTTCTCATTTCTACATATAATATAGATCACTGGTAGTGGAACCAATGCAGTAGAGAACAATAAGCAGTCTCCTGATGATTGATAATTGCAGTATCACCCTGCTGTTTACTGACCTGATTTCCATTGAGAGCTACTGAGTAGGATTTCTGTGCAAGGGATAAGAATGGATTGAATCAAATAAAATTACTCTTTGCGGAGTCCATTCATGCTATAGTATTGTGAGAATCTTCATATATAACCTATCTCAAATTTGTGTAGACCTTTCCTTTCCTTGAAATGCTTTTCTTTGGTTCTTGAAAAGAAATGTATATATGTAAATTTATGCACATATGTCCACTAATATGCATGACATATATTATAATAGATTACCTAAGTTTTACCCACTTATGTATAAAATCCGATTATATTCTTTTCACCTTAATGGCCTGTTTGTTTCTTAAATGACCTCTTTAGAGATCTTATCTCCAAATATAATCACATTCTGTACTATTGGACATTAGAGTTACAATATCTGGATTTTAAGGGGAACACTATTTAGCATATAATGGGTTAAAGAAAAGGATGATTCATATTTTAGAAGCTACAGTGAAAGTATTAATATATACACTTAATGTAATATGGCTTAATGGAATAATAAGACATGTGTGTATGTAGTACAGATGCACACACATATACATCAGTATAAATGCGTGTACATTTTTTCTGTCTCTAACACCATTTAAACTTCTCTTTCCATTTCTGACATTTTCCATATCTATACCTCATTCTTCCTCCTACTTAATGTGACACTTTAACCATTTTTAAATCTAGCGAAAATTATCTCTTGTCTTAAAATATAGAAATTTATTTTTTTTTGTTTATTTGCATTTTTTGGGTCACACTGGAAATGCTCGGGATTACTCCTGGCTCCACACTCCTGGAAGTGCTCAGAGACCATATGGGATGCTGGGGATTGAAACAGGGCTGGATGTGTGCAAGGCAACACCTCTTTGCTGGACTCTCCAACCCCAACTATAGAAATTCATTAACTGGTTAAATAAGCAAAAAAATAAGGCATTATCAGTTTTCACAAGATCATTGTAATAGGGTTAAAAATAGAAGATTTCTAAGCAGTGCAATATAAAGTAGTGGCAATGGAAGGAGGGAAAGAATACACAAAGAAAATTAGTAAGAAACTTTCTCTCCAACTGTCAATATATCAAACAACAAAAATGATAGTGATAATATATTGACACTATATTTTAATATTAGTGATAAATATGTTTAAAAAACACTTCTATGTAATATGCTTTAATTAACATTCATTTTACGAACAACAACAGAAATCTGTCATTTCTAGACTTTCTATAAGATTATGGGAATGTCAGAATTTGAAACTATTGAGTTATTTGTTTGAATATGACCAAGATTCGACCATTTTTTTAAAAACCTATTTGGAAAATTATGTTCTGTTTTTTGTGTGATATTTAAAGTAAGGTACCTATAAACACATCTATTTAATATCAAGTTTGTAGTGAGAACAATATTTTTAAATCTTGAGATTTTTAAATGTCAGGAACTCTGCTAAGAATGTCTCATCTATTATTTAATTCTTTGAACATAAAAATATTATCATTTTCTCCATTAAATATGAGTAAAGGGAATAAAAAGAAAGGGTAAATAATTTTTTTCATAACTAGTAAATATTAGAAAAATAATTTTTTTTCTTTTTTTTTTTAGTGGGGGGGTCAACCCGCCCTACCCGCTGGGCTATTGCCCCAGCCTCTAGATAAAGAATTTTAACTATCATGTGTTTTCATCAGTGCATAACTTTACTACTATACTAGGATATGTCCCTTAGGGAAAGTATAACCATTTTCCTACTGTATTAAGTCTGTAAACAAAATATTCTTTATTTTTTCTCATTATTTATTTCATGTTGCTTCTTGTTTTACTTCATTCTTATTACTGTAATTTTAATATTAAGTATACTGTTGTAATTAGCATGTTAATTGTTTTCTCTGTTTCAGTCAAGCTTTCTTAATTCACTCATACATAAAACTTTTACTGTCCAGCAAGGATAGTAAAAAGTTTATAAATGATGAGGTGCAGACATTTTCAGATTTCTTAAATCAAATATTTAGGAGTAAAGTAGTAGGGACATATGCTAAAATATTTTTTTCTATCAAATAATGGAATATAACAGAAGAAACCATTTTAACGTAGTATTGACTCATGTCTATTTTCTTTTCTATAATTTAGGACCCATGATTTTAATATTGTTAATGTTTATAGCTTTGTTGTAAATATTTACTACATCTCAGTCTTAGAAAAGTATGCCAATCCCCACCTTATAATTATGAACTTCTCTTCCTCCTCTTAATTCCCTCTGATCGTTTATTATTCAACACATGTCAACACATGCACACACTTATTGATAATATACATTTGCAATCCAAAATCAAAGATTTGACAGTATTTAATACTGTTTATTTAGACATTCATATTTATACATTAAGCTATTCTTCCCTCTTGTTATACAGGTTACAATTGTTTTGATTTAAAAATCTAAAAAATAATTTGTGTCATTTATTTAGTTCTAAATATATATGTGTAACCCTTAGATAAGTTTACTATCTTTATTCAGTCACTTGTGCTCAAACTGGTAGTTAGCAAGTATTAAAATGTGGTTACATTACAAAGATTTGGTCCACCTCTATAGCAAGAATTTAAGGAGCGGGTTTGCAATGAACTGTATTTTTTAATCTTATAAACACAATTTTTTTTAGGTTTTGTTGAAATATTTTCAGCCTTTTTTCTACCATGAAAATACTGCCATTTTCATCTTTTACTGCAAAAAGACTCATTTGCTTATGCTTATATTGCAACTTCCCTAACTATATTGATGCAACTAAACATCACTTGTCACTTGTCTTCCCATTGTTCTTCGATTTGCTCGAGTGGGCACCAATAAAGACTCCATTCATTGAAAATGAGGTCCATTATTATTACTGTTTTTGGCATATTGCATACACCATGGGAAGCTTTGCAGGCTCTTCTGTGGCTCGGGGTTCATCCCACGGGAGGTCCAGTCTTTTTCTATGACACATCATCAACCATCCAGGGCCACAGGGCCAAGACCTGTGTGTAGACAAGTTTGTCTCCTGTCTGCCACCTGCCTATCCAGCTGGGCACCACAGGACGCACCTTGCGCACCTCGAGGGGCTAACATCAATGCCTCTAAAAACTTCACCAAGATTTCTAGCAGCTTTCTAGGAGCAACAAGAATAAACCTTAGAATTTCACTGAAAATTCTCCAATAAAATATCGTTACATACGTTGCTCCACCAACTAAGAATGACCATGCACCACCACCCACTGGAATCGAGAAAGAGCTATCAATCTGTCAATCCTGTTCATATCCAGGCCGGGTGAGGTTTCCCATGTTGAGTCAAATTAAGCCGCAGGCTCCACTCCTGGTGGTGTCCTTCCGTCAATTCCTTTAAGTTTCAGCTTTGCAACCATACTCCCCGGAACCCAAAGACTTTGGTTTCCCGGAAGCTCCCCATCGGGTCATAAGAATAATGCTGCCACATCACCAGTCGGCATCGTTTATGGTCGGAACAACAATGGTTTCTGATATTCTTTGAACCTCCGACTTTCGTTCTTGATTAATGAAAACATTCTTGGCAAATGCTTTCCTTCTGGTCTGTCTTGCGCCGGTACAAGAATTTCACCTCTAGCGACAATATGAATGCTCCCGCCATCCCTCTTAATCATGACCTCAGTTCCTTAAACCAACAAAATAGAACGGCGGTCCTATTCCATTATTCCTAGCTGCGGTATCCAGGTGGCTCGGGCATGCTTTGAACACTCTAATTTTTTCAAAGTAAACGCTTTGGGCCGTGGGACACTCAGCTAAGAGCATTGAGGGGGCATCGAGAAGCAAGGGGCGGGACGGGTGGTGGCTTCCAAGATCCAACTACTGAGCTTTTTAACTGCAGCAACTTTAATATTCGCTATTGGAGCTGGAATTACCACGGCTGCTGGCACCAGACTTGCCCTCCAATGGATCCTCAAGTTAAAGGATTTAAAGTGGACTCATTCCAATTATAGGGCCTCGAAAGAGTCCATATTGTTATTTTTCATCACTCTTGCTATTTTTTGTCACAGTTTTTTTTTTCTTTTTCAATCCAGCCCAGGTATGCTGAACCAGAGACTCTCAGACATGGGGCAGAGCTGCTACTTGCTCTCTGCTCAGCCATTCTTGAGGCACCCGGGAGGCATGGCGGGTTCTAGCCCTGGCCTGCCACCTCAGCAGAGCCTCACAACAAGCCAGACGACCCCCCACCCACTCCATGGGGGCAGCCATTTTCCACATCCGGACTTCTTTCTCGTCACACCTCCACCCAGCAGACCAGTCTATCACAGCCCAGTTCTTCGACACCCATCCTACAGCAGTTTTTTTTTTCAATCCGGCCCAGATATACTGAACTAGAGACTCTCAGACATGGGGCAGAGCTGCTACTTGCTCTCCCTGTGCCCAGCCGCTCACGAGGCACCCGGGAGGCATTGCGCATTCTAGCCCTGGCCTGCCACCCCAGCAGAGCCTCACAACAAGCCAGACGACCCCCTACTCCATGGGTGCCGCCATTTTCCACATCCAGACTTCCCTCTCGTCACAACTCCACCTAGCAGACCAGACTATCACAGCCCGTCTCACCCGGCCGCTAGCGGCCGCGAGTTCATCAATAAATACTTTATTTAGAGGTGACTACAAGAGTATGCCACCTGCATGGCAAGCCTGGCAAGCTGGTCGGTGTAGTATTTGGTATGCCAAATACCAGTAACTTTATATTAGGTCATTCCCATGACCTAATATAATGGTTTGAGGCTCTTTATGTTCCTGAAGCAAGTGGATACCTTTGGCTTTTACTAGCATGAGACAGGACATATGGAGATATTACTGATGCCTGCTCTAGCAAATAGATGACGAATTGGAAGATAGTGATAGTGACATACATTGCATGCAATTTTCTATTTTCTTTCTAATAGTATGCTTGATTATACCTTGTCAGAGTGGGCCTATGTAGCTCATGAGATCCAGGTCCTCACATTGAGGAAATCATTTGTCCTGATAGTATTCTCAACAAACCAATTAGAATGAAGCTTGTAAAATAGCTTACTGGTATGGATCAGCTGAAAAGGTAATAAGAAAAAAATCCAATGTACCAGTAAATATTTTTATAATTTCTCTAAATTGTGTTATCTGAACCTTTTTATTTGGAGAATATTTTTATGAAATTTTTCTGGAAGTCCATAGCTTCTAAGATTCCTGTAGCCAAATCATTATGATTTTTTTTTCCTTTTGGGTCACACCGGAAATGCTCAGGGGTTTCTCCTGGCTCTGCACTCAGGAATTACTCCTGGCGGTGCTCGGGGACCATACTTGATGCCGGGATCCATCCCGGACCGGCTTGGGCCGGCCACCTGGAAGGCAGCGCCCCCCCGACTGGGCTATCGCTCCAGCCCCCTTATGAATTTTTATTTCAATAACAATTTATCGAAAACTGGGTGTGATTTGCTATCTTGGAGATTTTGTTATTCAATTATTTATAATGATTTATAAAAATCCAAAATAGCTTTATTTCCTGAAATGAGTCTATAGATATTTCTTAGTTTAAAAGTTATCTATAGAGACGAGGCGTGGTCACCCCTTCCCCCTCCATCGTGACGAGCCCGGTTTCCCGCCCAGGAGCCGCTGACGGGCCCGGCATCCAGAGTCTTGCAGACGGCTCGGGAGGCGGAGCCTGGCTCGCGCCGGGCCTCAGCTGACTATGGAACCCCCGAGGAGGGCAGATGGGCTTTGGGGTGGGGCCCGTCGCCTCCGGGGGTCCCGGAAGCAGCCGGATGGGACTCGTCCACCACACTAGCCACCATTTTCATTGTCCAGACGCTGGGAAAATGTCCCACGACCAGAGGACCAGCAAAGCCGGTTCGAGCCCAGGTCGCACGGCCGCTTGCGGCCACTGCGGGCCACTAGGGTGGTGAAACAATGATGTTTTTGGTACACTGCATTCCGCGAACAGCAGGAGGGTTTGCTGAGAGTGAGATATACAGAGGAAGGAGATGACATATGAGAGCCCGCCGGGTGGTTGGGATTCTGGAGGGGGAGGGAGACAGGACGTTGGTGATGGGAGATGGGTTCGGGTGGAGGGTGCATCTTGGAACCCTGTGGAGCCAGGACTCCACATGAGCATCCTTCAATTAAAAAAAAAGGAGAAAAGGTGGAATAAATAAATAAATAAATATCTGCAGGGCTAGCCACAATGTAAAAAGAAGAGGGAGAGAGATGCAGAGATAGAGAGAAAGAGAGGAAGCAGGGCTACCTGCTATTAAGGCAGCCTGGGGGTGAGTGGGGAGGGTGGAGTACATTGGTGGTGGAAATGGGGTACTGGTGGAGGGATGGGTGCTGGAATACTGTATTACCAAGAACCAATTGCACCTTTGTAATTGTATGTCTCACGGTGGTATAATAAAGAATAAAAAAATTAAAAAAAAAAAAAAAAAAGTTATCTATAGAAATGCCTATTTATTTTCTGTTGGTCTTATTCTTACTATGTAATATTTCTATTCAGACAAAAATGGATCATAGTTTTATATGTAAGATATTATTTATTTTGAAAAATCAGCTGAATTTTATTCATTCATTATTTGAAAAATAAATTTGCATTTTTAAATGGTTCTCAACTGATACAATTTATAACAAATTCCTTTTAAAACTGTTAAGAGTTTGGGGCCAGAGCGATAGCCCAGCGGGTAGGGCATTTGCCTTTCTGTGGCCAGCCTGCGCTGTCCTACGTTCTATCTCCGCCATCCCATATGGTCCCCTCTGCACTGCCAGGAGTAATTCCTTACTGAAGAGCCAGAAGTAGCACCGGGTGTGACCCAAAAGAAAAAAAAAAAAAAAAAACTGTTAAGAGTTTTATGATCAGTGCCAGATACTAGCCAAACCAAGTATCATCTTTTTTCAAATTTGACCATCATTTTCTAGCACTGTGCTTGCACTTCAGTTCTAAAAGCAATATATTCAATGAATTTGCCTTGTGTCTCTTAGCTATTAATTTCATCTTTTTCTTCCTGACCCTAAAAATTGTTGGTTTTATAATGGAAATATGGCTTATCAACTATGTCTACCCATTTTCTGTTCATAATAATATAGTCTCTTTATAAAGGCCCACATTCCTCTATCAAACTGATATGAAAACCATATAAATAAAGTATATTAAATTTCTCTATTTCTTATAAGTGTCTACAAAACCCCAACTAAAATGTACCATAAGAAAGAGTGTGATATAAATAACAGTAAGAGGGAAACATTTTTATATAAAATGAAAAATAAAGTACAGTGAGGAGGCTTTTAATGACAAACATCTACATTATTAACACTAGTTGCACTTACTGTGTTAAAATACATTATTAATTGGGTTTTAGTTTTCTATAAATATGCTTGAAGAATTAGGGGGCTTAGAAGTTAAGCTACTTGATAAGAATGAAAAAAAAAACATGTTAGAGATCAATTTGAAACTCAAGTAAATATGACTTTTGTCTTGTGTATGTGGAGTCTTTTACCAAACTTGACAATGATTGGTATACAAACCTGGCATGTATTACGAAAGACAAATCAATGAATACATTTTTAATTAAATGATAAATATCTTTTAAGTTTACATTAATTCTACTTTAGAAGTGATCTTTTTTAAAGGCTTGTTATAAATTGCAAAATAAAAGTTAATTTAAATCAGCATACTATTTTCTGTTAAGGTCAATTCTGCAATTAAACCATATCAATATTAAAAGGAGATAGCTTAAGACACTGGAATCAAAACTATGGAATTAAAAACTGCATAAAAACATAAATTGTCACAAAAATGATGAAGATTTTAATAACCCAATACTAGGAATATGAGATAGCAATGATTGGTCATTTCAGAAAAGGCACCAAAGCACAATTCAGTCGATCAAGAAAGGTAAGTCTGCAAGGATAGATATACTTTAAATCACCAAATTTTTGGTCTCGTCCCAAAACTCTATCAGTGTTAGTTGCCAGATAAAGTTATGTGCATCTAAAAGACATTATTTTCCAAGAGAGTTTAGTATTTTGAACATGAAATAACTACTGATACAAAGGAATGAATACTGTTTAGTGAAAAGATATATTAAGTTTATCTTTTAAAAGTATTTCAATACTGGACAATAATTTTATAGGTAGGATAGCAATTCAGAGTAAATACTGCACTAGAAAAATATCAGTCCCTTTACGAATGAAGAAATTTATCTATTTTTCACTATGATCTTAAAAATATGAGTGACATACTTAGAATTATTTCATAAACTTATTTAATCTCTTGTAATCTATTGCTATAATTGAAACACTTTAAGCAATATCCACAAGACATAAGAAATCATGTTTCATAATTATTTTACATGATATTTAGTGGTATATATTGATTGATATTAATAATTATAATATAATTTTAAAAATATTTATGTTAAAGCACATGCTCTAACTTTAGTTACCAATATTGATTATATTAAAATGTGCATTGGTTTGCACATTGTCTATGTTTTGATAGAAATGGAGAGATGTAAGTTCAAAAACTTGGATATAATAGCAAAAAGAAGGAAGGAAGAAAGCAAAGGATTGAAGGAAGGAAGGAAGAAGGAAGGAAGGAAAATAAATTGATTAGATTTCTGCAACTTGAAAATTTGAAGTTGTAGCAAGTGCTCCAAAAAGAGTTTATGAGTCTGCTGTGCTCACGTTCACTTAGCAAATTTTATACCCTTATTCATGAGAGTTACATATTTATTTACGTACATCAATATATGATGAATAATGCATATGTACCACTTATTATTTTACAGTCTTTCAGTCCTTTGTAACTCAATCTAAACTTATTTCAATGACCCAAATACTTCAGTAGTAACACAAATGTACAGGGTTGTTAATGCAATCTTTTAACACACGTATTTTGTACAGTGTAGAGATAGTTAATTACTTTCCCCAGAATGTTAGCTTTCTCACTGAAAAATCAACGGAGGAAGTATACTTTTCTGATATGTAGAAATGAGAGTGGTATTTCACTCTACTGATTATTATAAAAATGAGTAGTGCTGAATAGATAACAAGGATGTTAAGCTACTTGCCTTACATGGAGCTGGCATTCCTGGTACTACCTATGCCCCTTTAGGACTACCAGGAGTGATCTTTGAGTACTAAACCAGGAGTAAAACCTAAAACTATACAAATAAAACAAATTGTATTTGTGGATTGTTAGCATGTAATATTCTGCATGTAACACTCTTGTATGGAAAAACAGAATTTCCATTTAATGAGACATGAAGTTTTAAACCACATCTTGCAATTTCTTTTATTTCTTAATTAATTATTGAATCACTGTGAATAACATTGGTATAAAATTTTATATAACTGAGTTTGTTAGCACCATGTTTGAACACAAACCTCTCAACCAAGTCCAGGTTTCCTCCTGCCCCAAAGTCTGACTCTCTAGCAAGTACTATGTATTTTTTTTCCTTTTTCTTTTTTCCTTTTAGGCACTGCAGTTTGTAATACTTTTACTGATAGGGTATTATGCACAGTATTTTACCTCCTTTCAGCACCCAGGTCTCATCCAGAATGGCCACTTCTATCTATCACTGTAAGAGTGTTGCCTTCCCTGACCTACCCTCCATACTTCACAGTGGCAAGCATCTTACTAAGGATCTTTCCCCTGCCTTTCCTTTCTATTTTCCTTGGACACTGTATTGACCCTACTTTTTAAATATCCACCGTATGAATTAGACCATTATGTGTCTCCCTCTCACTCTGTTTCATTTTAGTCAGCATTATACTTTCAAGGAAAAAATCACGACATCTGCAACTATCGCCCCATCTGCTTGTTGTCCGTCATATACAAGCTGTTTACACGAGTTATCTGAACAGGATTGGCAGAACACTAGATGAAGGACAACTATGAGAGCAAGCTGGCTTCCAGAAAGGATTCAGCACAATCGACCATATCCACATGGTCACCAAGCTCATTGAAGTTTGTAGGGAGTACAAGATGCCTGCCGCTCTGTCTCACGTTCATTGATTTAAAGAAAGCCTTTGATTCTGTGGAGACTGAAGCACTCATCAAAGCCCTAGGCAAACAGGGGTGCTCAAACCCAATACATCAAGATCCTTCGTGAGCTGTATTACGGATTTACCACCAGGATCTCACCATTCTACAAGGAAGTGATTGATATCAAAAAGAGGGGTTCAACAGGGTGATACTATTTCACAAAACTCTTCAGTGCCACCCTCGAGATCATCATGCGACAATTAGAATGGGAAGGAATGGGAGTGAAGATGGATGGTCGGCTACTACACCACATCCGCTTCTCTGATGACATCATTCTAATAACACCAAACATTAGCCAAGCAGAACAAATGCTGGCTGACTTCGACCGAGAATGTGGAAAGTTAGATCTACAGCTGAATCTAAAGAAAACTATGTTTATGAAAACTGAACTAGTTCCAGAGGCCCCATTCACTCTAAATGGAACAAGCATCTCTGAATGCAGCAGTTATGTGTACCTAGGTCAAGAAGTCAACATGATGAACGACCTAAAACCTGAGCTGCGCAGGAGGAAAAGAGCGGCATGGAATGCTTTCAAAGGCATCGAAGAAATAGCTAAAAGGACAAAGAACCTCCGGCTCCAGGCACATCTCTTTGACTCCACCCTTCTCCCTGCATTAACATATGCCTCAGAGACCTGGGCCCTGAGGAGGGCCCGCAGGATGAGAATGCTGTGGGAAGCAGGATGAGAATGCTATTCGGGTCTCCCAGAGAGGAATCGAAAGAGCTATGCTTGGAATATCACGCCTCACTCAAGTGAGAGAAGGAATCTGGAATTCTGACCTCTGTCGCTATTCCTGAATCAGGGAAGCTGTCTCATTTGCCAAGGCATCGAAAATCAGATGGGCTGAACATCTAATGCGATTTGGAGATGATCGGTGGACTAGAGCCGTTACCAAATGGATCCCATGGGATGTCAAAAGATCACGAAGCCGCCCACCTAAAAGATGGTCAGACTTCCTTGTCAAGACCCTGAAGGAACGGTTTGAGGCTCTTCATATTCCTGAATCAACCAGATGCTATTGGGCTACATTGACACGTGACAGGGTCCAATGGAAATGTTACTGGCACTTGCTTGAGCAAATCGATGAATAATGGGATTCAAGTGATCAAGTGATCAAGTGATTATCCTTTCAAGATTCGTTCATATAGTAGCACATTTCGTGACTTCATGATCCTGTAAATGTACTTAGTCTTTTTTGTGTTTTTATTATAATTTTATTATTCTACTTTTCAAGGTGCAGAAATGTTAGTTTTATCAATCATCATAGTGGAGTATGAAAACAACTTAGAATTTATTTTCATTTGGTGACAATTTACTACTACACTTTGATTTTTATTTTCATATCATTATTAATAGAATCTCTCAATATGAATCTTTGTTCATTCGAATAAGATCTGGTTAGCAGATCCACTATATAAGGTAGTAACTTATAAGCAATATTAACACATTCTTTGTGAGAAGTTTAAGGAAATCATAGGCAAACTGTGCATTTATTTCCAGTAGTATAAGAAGAAGCTGATATGCATGAGCTAAATTTTGTATTAGAAGGTCCTTTCCCACAAAGGAAAATGTTATGAACTGAAATATCTTTTAAAGTAAATTTCCCATCCAGAGCATTCCATTCTTATAAAGTATATTATTGTCATGTATATGGGTGGGTGTCGATGATCCTGGCTGTGATAGTCTGGTCTGCTGGGTGAAGATGTGATGAGAGGAAGTCCGGATGTGGAAAATGGCAGCCCCCATGGAGTAGGGGGCTTGCTTGTTGTGAGTCTCTGCTGGGGTGACAGACCAGGGCTAGAACCCACCATCACTCCCATGAGAACCAGAGACTCTCAGACATGGGGCAGAGCTGCTACTTGCTCTCCCTGTGCTCAGCCACTCATGAGGTGCCCGGGAAGCATGGAGGGTTCAAGCCCTGGACTGCCACCCCAGCAGAGCCTAACTACAAGCCAGAGGACGCCCCCTACTCCATGGGGGCCGCCATTTTCCACATCCGGACTTCCTCTCGTCACAACTCCACCCAGCAGACCAGACTATCACAGCCTGGCTCGCGCGGCCACTAGCAGCTGCACTGTTCATCAATAAATGCTTTATTTAGAGGTGACTACAAGAGTATGCCACCCACACAACAAGCCTGGCTAGCTGCACGTGTCATATTTGATATGCCAAATACCAGTAACATTTATATTAGGTCATTCCCATGACCTAATATAATGGAACAAGCAGATGCCTTTGGGTTCTACTAGCAAGAGACAGGACATATGGAGATATTACTGGTGCCCGCTCTAGCAAATAGATGATGAATGGGAATCTAGTGATCTAGTGAACTAATCATTCTCATGTACTATTCACTATATAATGGCAAATTAAACAAGATGCCAAGAATATCATGGTCACCAGTAAATCAAAAATTAGGCCAAGAAATCATCACAGAGACGGATATTTACTTTTTTTTAGTAAGTTGTAGTTTTCTTTTTCTTTTCTATCACTTGTATCACTTGTCTTCCCATTGTTTATCGATTTGCTCAAGTGAGCACCAGTAATATCTCTATATGTCCTATTGCTAGCAAGTGTAGCACAAGGGC
Source organism: Cryptotis parvus (assembly GCA_021461705.1). Classification (NCBI taxonomy): domain Eukaryota; kingdom Metazoa; phylum Chordata; class Mammalia; order Eulipotyphla; family Soricidae; genus Cryptotis; species Cryptotis parvus. Next base: position 453,754 of record JAJIBD010001004.1, on the reverse strand, counting down.
ATCTGCTTGCTCCAGGGACAGGAAGAGCCTCAAACTATTCTTTAGGTCATGGAATTGAGGTCCATAATTGTTACTGGTTTTTGGCTTATCAAGTAAAAAGTCAGGTAGCTTGCCAGGCTCTGCCATGCAGGTGGTATACTCTAGGTAGAAGATTCTCATCTGAGCATTTACTGATGAAATTTAAAATGGAAATATCAGGTTTTTTCTTAGGAAGAGCTCTGAGGAACTGTGGAGTATGGATGTTGAGAATGACTGACCTCATGATATGTGGGATGTGTAGGATCCTCCGGCTTCTTGCTAGGATTACTGGAATGATGGGTATCAGCTAGAACCTGCCTTGAACTGTATACAGTGTATAAATGTGAGAAATCCTGGGAAGGATGCAATTCTAAAATCTAGTACAATCTAAGACTGTCATGCGAACGTGGAGCAGCCATGTGCTAACGGAGCTGTGGGTCTGGCGTGGGTCTTTTTTCCAGGGTAGCTGGCATGGAGGTGGAGGAAAGGGCAGAGAAGCCCAAATCTCTGCCCAAGTCTGGCCATTGTGTCCCCTCCCCTGCATGAGTGAGTGAACCAGTGTGCAATGTTGGACTCGGCCAGGGGCTGGCCGGGTCCTTACCAGGAGGTTAGCGCCATAGATTGCTTCCACATGGGGCCGAGCGGCACAGCTGTGGGTCTGGAGTGGATGGGTTTGGATCTCTTCTGGGGTTGCCGATGGAGCAACGCCAGGCCCATATGCCAGGCCCACATGCCAGACCTACATGACAGACCCACAGCTTTTCTATAAATATTTGGAAATTCATTTGCTTCAAAATAATGTAGATGCAAAGTATGTCCTCTGCATGAGTCCATCAATTTCTAATATTCTAGGTAAGAAATAAAAAATGCTTTAGCAGTATAGCTTGAAATAATTTTATTCAAATGTAATTTAACCACATCCATTCTGATCTGTTAAAAATAATATATATATATATATATATGGAAACCTCAAAGTATACAAATATTTTTGATATTTTTCTTAAATATTATTAATTCATTTTGAATGAATAAAATTGATATGTAAATTGAATACTAAATGTAATGATACTAGAAGAAGATTGACATGTATATTGAGCAACATATAACAATCTAAAATCTTTACAGGAAAAGTTCTACTATGAATATGACTAATCAATCTATTCCATTTGAAAATGGATAAACATCCATGAATTTGTGGAAACTGAAAATCAGGGGAAACTAGAACTATGGATTTACCTACCATTTTCATATCTTTAACTGTGATTATTAATCATGTCACTGTCACTGTCTTCCCGTTTATCGTCGATTTGCTCGAGCAGGCACCAGTAACATCTCCATATGACCTGTCTCATGCAAGTAGAGCCCAAGGGCACCTGCTTGCTCCAGGAACATAAAGAGCCTCAAACCATTCCATCAGGTCATGGGAATGAGGTCTATAATTGTTACTGGTATCTGGCATATCAAATACGACATGGGTAGCTTGCCAGGCTCTGATGTATGGGTAGCATACTCTTGTAGTCATCTCAAAATCCAGCATTTATTGATGAACCGGGCTGTGATAGGCTGGTCTGCTGGATGGAGTTCTGACGAGGGTTAAGTCCGACGTGGAAAATGGAGGTCCTCATGGAGTGGGGGGGTCGTCTGGCTTGTTGTGAGGCTCTGCTGGGGTGTCTGGCCAGGGCTAGAACCTGCCATCCCTCACGGGCACCTCATGAACGGCTGGGCACAAGGAGAGCCATTAGCAGCTCTGCCCCATATCTGCCCCAAATCAAAGATAGTGATTATTAATAAAAACTTCTAATCAGACACTCTTTCTATCAAAATATGCAATCTACTGTGTGTGTCATCCTGGGTGACAGCTGCTCACAAGACCACAGTTTATTAATCCCTTAAAAGGAAAGGGGAGACCATCACCTACTAAAAATCTCCAGAGCCCTACATGGCAGTGAGAGAGAAACTGTGTTCCAGAAGGATCCATCTCTAGGCTACCACAGCATCATGGTGAAACAGCGCAGATCCCCTTCTTGAAAAATGGAAGAGAAAATAGTCCTAAAACATCGACTAGGAATACCCGCATTCACAATTTATTCCATAAAGAATTAAGAAAGGAAATGGTGAGGATGTTTAATAAGCTCAAAAAAACAATGAACAGATATCCAATAAAATGCACAATGATGTGAAAGAAGCAGTGCAATGGGTAGCCAGTATTTTATGGGAAAAAATGACAGCAAAACTAACAACACAAACAGAAATGTCATCAATAAAAATCTCAATAGATGAAATGAAAAACACATTGAGTGTCCTCAACAGTTGGATGACAGCAGCTGAAGACAAAATCACTAAGAATAAGGATGAATTGCAGAAAGGACTCAGGGAAATGCAACATAAAAAAGACCGAAAAATGGATCAGTTCAACACTGGATGTGAGAACGTGAGGATTAATCCAAGTGGAAAAACATAAAAATCATTGGAGTTCCAGTGTGACAGGGAGGTAAGCCAAGGAAATAGGAACATTTAAAGACATCCTTGATGAAAAGCTCCCAGAGTTAAAGGATGCAGGCATCCAGATCCAAGAAACCCAAAAGGATACCAGGAAAATCAGACCCCAATGAGAAGTTCCAAGATTTATTCTAGTCAGTATGATGGATGCAATAGGCATAGACACAATTCTTTTATTTTTATTTTATTTTTAAGACACAACTCTTTAAGTGCCAAGATCAAAGAAGGGAATTTTAAACAAAGGAGCATCCACTTGATTTACAGCAGACCAATCAGAACAAACCATCTGAGCTCAAAAGCTATGGTTGGATATAGTGAAAAAACTCAGTGAAATGGAGGCCTCACAAAGAATTCTTTACCCCTCTTGACTTTCATTCAGATTAGAAGACAGATACACAGCTCCATGGATAAACAACAGATCAGGGACTTCACAGACTCAAAACCAAATTTAAAAGAAGGGCTGAAAGAGCTATTCTAAGAAAAGATAAAACTCAGAAGCACAAACCAACTTGTACTGAAAGGTGGCACAAAATTCCATGACAAAACTCTGTCTCAATGTCAACAGTCTAAATACACTTGTAAGAGAAACAGGGTGGTAAAATGGATTAAAAAATCGAACCCAACCTTCTGTTGCCTTCAAGAAATGCGTTTGAACAATGAGAGCAAAAACAGGCTCAAAGTTAAAGGCTATAAAGCAATCATTCAACCTCTCCAAAATGGTTGGGATGGTCATATTCGTATCTGACAACATAGATTCGGGCTGTAGGTCAGAAGGGACAGTGAAGGTCACTTCTTAATAATTAAGGGATACATATATCAGGAATAAATTGCATTCCATAAAATATATGCACCCAACATGGGGCTATCAAAATACCTAAAACAACTCCTAACTGACTTAAAAGAAGACATTGACAGAAAAAAATATTGTAGTTGGAGATTTCAACACTGCTCTATCAACTATTGATAGATTGACAAGACAGAAACTCAGCAAGGAAATACTGGAACTGAAGGAAAACATGAAAGAAAGAGGGCTTGTAGATAATGCACATGTCATTTCATCCACGAAAAGCCAAATACACATTTTTCTCCAGCACACATGGAACATTCTCCGAGATAGATCACCTTCTTAGCCAATTAACATATCTTAATAAAATAGAAAAGACTAGGAGAAACTGAAAATAGAAGTTAATCACACACAGCAAAGGAGAATCAAACAAAACACCTAGAAACTAAATAGCTCATTGCTTAATAATCAGTGGGTTATAGAAGAAATCAAAGAGGAATTCAAATATTCCTGGAAACAAATGACAATGAAGATATGAACTATAAGAACTTGTGGGATACAGTGATAGCAGTGTTAAAAGGAAAATTCATAACTCTACAAGCATGCATCAGAAAAGAAGAAAGGGCCCACATAAACAATCTGGCTTCACAGCTTAAGATCTTAAAAAGCTACCAGTAAAAAGGAGCCTAACCCAGCAGAAAGAAGGAAATAATAAAACTTAGAGGGGGAATCAATGAACCCGAAGCCCAATAAGCATCCAAAAGACCAATGAAACCAAAAGTTGGTTCTTTGAAAAAATAAACACGATCCAAAAACCTCTTGAAAGACTCACAAAAAGGGGAAAGAGAACAAAAATGAATAAAGTTAGAAATCAAAAGAATATTACAACAGAAATCACAGAAATTCAAAAGAGCATCAGAGATTATTTTGAGAGCCTGCATGTCGTGAAACAAGTGACCTTAGAAGAAAAAAACTTGGAAACAACCTGAGTGTCCAAGATCAGAAGACTGGATGAAAAACCTATAGTACATCTACACAGTTGAATACTATGCATTTGTCAGGAAAACAGAAGTCATGATATTGCCTACAAATGGTTGGGGGAGATTTTCATGTAGAGTAAAATTAGTCAGAAGGAAAAGGACAGACATAGAGTGAACACATTCATTAGTGCGATATAAATATATACTAGAGTTCTACTAATCGTGTGAAATGGTAATGCTATACTAGAAATTCGCATTTAATGTAGACAAAGGGATATACATTATAATCCCCATATGCATGTAGGGCAAGTCACAATGTGTAAGAGGAGAGAGAGATTGAGACAGAGAGAGAGAGAGAGAGAGAGAGAGAGAGAGAGAGAGGCAGAAAATGTGCCTGCTCTAGAGGTAGGCTTCAGGAGAAGAGAGGGAATCTGGGGACATTGGTGGTAGGAATTGTGCACTGGTGGGGAGATGGGTGCTGGAACACTATAAGACTGAAACCTAGTCATGAACTTCTTTATACATATATATGTATGTATATACATGTATATGTACATATATATGTATGTATATACATATATGTATGTATATACATGTATATGTACATATATACATACATATATATCATGATTGTATAATACAATAAAATTAATTTTTTAAAGTGTGAAATCACTTTATTCAACTTTTCTAGTGTTCAGAAATTACAAAATACATTTATTTCAATAATAGTTTTCTTAGTCCCTCAAGAAATGTAGAGCAGATGTCTTAGAATTTCCTGTTTCTTTCCCAGAAGCAAGTTTATGGGTGCTAAATTTGTATTTCTGGGAATAAAGAGAGAACAGAGAGGGAGGGGAAACAGAGTTTCAAATGTTTTTAATAGTATATTCTAGTTCTAGAATAGTGAAGAGGTTAGTGCATGTATTATCTCTTATTTGTGAAGAAGCATTTCTAAAAAAAATGTTTCTGAAGAAAATTTGATTTATCAAAAAGACAAATATTTTTATAATATGAGCATTTGTTTTTTGCATATGTTTTTAAAATATTGAACCCTGTGGAACTGGGTGATATTGTAGTGGGCAGGGCTGTATGATTTCATATTGTGTGTGAGTGGCTTAATAGTGATCTCTGAGAACAGAGTCAGGAATAAATATTGATTATAACTGGGTATGCACCTCAAAGAAAAATAGGAAAATAATAAAATTAAATAACTAAATTGTATCATTGCTTAAAATTACATATTATTAGAACTGTTAATTTGAGCAATACTATAAATTATAGTAAAAAATTCTAAAGTTTATCCTTGTCAACAAATCTTTGTCTAGGGTTGGAGTGGTAGTACAGCGGGAAGGGCATTTGACTTGCTTGAGTCCTACAATGGTTCCTTGGCATCCTGTAGAATCCCTCTGAGCAAGAGCAGAAGTTATCTCCTGAGCCTGGCCAGTGTAGCCCCCAAACAACAAAAAATACATTTTTTTAATGAAATCATGGTCTAAGACTGAAGGGAGGGATAATACATGGGTAGTGCATTTGCCTTGCACACAATCTATCTTCGTTCGATATCCAGCATCCCATATGTGCCCTGGGTCCCGCCAGGAGTGAGCTGAGCTCAGAATAATGAATAAGCCTTGAGCACAGATAAGTGTGGCCCCAAAGCAAACAGACATACTGTTCTAGAAATTTGTCACAATTACCAAATACTTGTTTTTCTTTCCTTTTTTTTACATTTTTATTTCTACTTCATAGAAGTAAAACTTACAGGCAAAATTTAATATGCTAAAGTATTTAATGCAATTATTTCAAATACATATGCCTTGTAAGGGATTTCCTTTTCTCCCCAATGTTTTAATATTTTTCAGTTTTTAATTAAAACACCAAGATACACAAAGTACAAAATTTTTAACAATCAGTTGGTAGAACCATTCAACATTCAACACCAATCCCACCACCAGTGTGTTTCACCACCAAAGACCCTCACACTCCCCACCCCCATGCCTGCTCCCTTGTGGGCATTAATTATATGTACTATAACAGCCCCTATATAGCAATGGAATTTTTTAGTCATGACATTTTTTCTGTTTTTGTATGGGTGAATCTGGCCAATTTCTGTTCTTGCACTGACTTTATGCATTTCTAGAACGTAGTTGGTTTCTACTAGTGTGGGATAACTAGAGAGACACAGTGTCTTTGGATCATGGCTGAAAGTCTGTGTCTCTGGACCATGGCCAACAGCTGGGAAGCAGATTGTGGGTGGGTCCACTGGGTCTTCCTGAGGGTACAGAGGTGGGTGAAGGTGCCCCCAGCTCCATCTCCAAGGAAGCACAGTGACTTTATTTATTTATTCATTTATTTATTTATTTATTTATCTATGTATTTATTTATTTATGGATTATCACATCCAAAGAGATTCGAACTGAGCTGGAAATGCAAATGGTGTGCAACTTGTGAGAATTCAGGAGTTTATAGGTAACGATATGATAGTGATTCTTGGTCAAATGGATAGCCCTACACAGATATTCGAATATGTATTCTTGGTAAGTTTTGAGACCAATCTTAAGTGGCAACTGACACCACTCATGGGGCTGTTGTTTTGTGTGCTTAGGATTATTTATATCTATGTGTGGTGAGATTAGAGGTGACTACAAGAGTACCCCCACCCTGCACGGCAGAGCCTGGCAAGCTACCCATGTCTTATTTGATATGCCAAAAATCAGCATCAATTATAGACCTCATTCCCATGATCTGATGGAATGGTTTGAAGCTCTTTATGTTCCTGGAGTGAGCAGATGCCCTTGGGCTACACTAGCATGTGACAGGACGTATGGAGATGTAACTGGTGCCTACTCGAGCAAATCGATGATCAACCGGAAGATAAGTGATAAGTGATTTATTTTAGCAGTGAAGTAAAAGAGATTTTATTATGGAGGTTTTAGGATGGGGAAGGAGGGGGAAAGAGAGAGAGTACACATCTCGAGAGGGGAGGTGAGGGCTGCTCCAGAGGCAGAGAGAGAGCAACCCCAAGCACAGTGATGCTGAGACCTGTGTACCTGACTTGAAAATGGCTTCTATTTTGGGTGGGGCTCCGACGAGCTATGGAGTTTGGACCTTGGAAATGGTTGTGAATATGTGCGTGAAATAGTTTTCCTATCAGACTGAGACAGCTTCCATCACCTGGTCATCATATCTTGACAGTCTTAATCAGACTTTAGGCATGTTCCTGCATTTCTGGTTAAAACGATGAACCCAAAATGTGGGTTAAAGCACTCACAAAAAAGTCAGAGCATTTGTGAATATAAATATATCTGTCATTTCCACAGTGATATAAGTAAACTTCAAACAAAATTTATTTTTTATACTCTATGTTTAGTCATATGATTTTATCATCAGCAAATGAGATAAGCACATAGGTATGCATAGTAATTAATACACAATAAAATACTGCTATAAAATGTTATTATTTTACATAGTTTACCCCTCCATTAAATATTTAAAATAGAAATCAATAGTTCAGCTAGCTCTTAATTAGTATAGCAGTGAACCAGATTTGTTAAGCAGTCCACAGACTTCATGGATACTTAACAAAGTCTCTTCTGAGACAGCCATCTGTGTTATTTCAGTTCAGAAAATATGCCTTTATAAACTGATAGGAATCCCTTACTTGCAGAAATTAAGCTACCCATCCCTGCTTATCTCGAAGGGCAACTTTTTTGACATCTAATATAATACTACAAATATTCTATTGTTCCACATGAATCAAGTATATTGAGCATGAACTTCTGACGACTGACATCCTGCAAACTGACCTCTGCAGGAGTCCTAAGATAGCATTGCCCTTGGTCATGAAATGTAATATGCCCAAACTGTAAAATCTATCTTTCATTTTAAATTGAATGACATCTTGAGGTCTCACAAGTCAGGTAGACTTCCTTAGAAAAATATGAAGGAACAGTGTAGTTAAAAATATATTTCTATAAACCTTATGCCACTATTCTCAGTTGATCCTGCTTATCATGTTTTTTTGCTGTTCTCAATTCTCATCCCTATTAAAATAACCATAGAATGATATTTATTCAGAAGCAAAATAATTCTTTAAAATAATTTATTTGTCTTTTTGGGGTAGAACACATACTAACTTGTTTGTGGTCCCTCTAACTCTGTGCTAAGAGAAGAATGCTATGTGAGAAATAACGCATGGGCCACCCAGAAACCAAACATGTTCTTAGCCTACTGAGCTGTCTTTTCTAGCAGCTCTGGAATTTTTATAATCTTTCTTCTTTTGTACTTGTACCTCTTACAATCTAGTATTACAAACTAGTTACAATCTAGTAAAATATGCTGGATATTTTAGTAAATATATTTCTGTATTGTAAAATTATAAAATAAATTGTAAAGTAAATATATATGAATTACAAGATAATCATTATATTTGTGTATATATATATGCATATATATATAAATAATGTATATATGGTAAAAAGAGAGAGTTTACCCATCTTAATTATGGTATGGTAAAGATACTGACTAGACTTACAACATTAAAGTCTGAGTAAATTTTATATGACCTTTTCATTCCTTTTGACATTATAAATCACTGAGTAAAATAGAGTTTATGTATAATTGCTAGTGTATCTCAGTATGTGTATATGTATAAGTTTTTGAAGCAATTTTTTTCAAGTTTGTTATTTTAAAAAAAATAAGTGTTATTGGGTTGTATTGGTCAGACCTAGCTGATATCAGAATAGCAGTAAAGGTCATTCATAGAAATTGACATTTACTTTGAAATCTGAAACCAAAATTGGAAGTGCATGGCAAAAATTACTTTCAGTGTGAGGACAAGATTGTGAAGTACATGAAGGAAAACTTTAAGTCTATTCTTTAAGAAACACAAAAATACTTTAATATATTGGAAGTATATGAGAACCCTGATAGATGGCAAATGTGTTAGAATTATAGAAGAATGCCACTAAATAAAACATACAATAGTCCAGAGCACACTCACAATCTTAAACTGAGAATATGAGGTTCAATTTTTATTGCTGCCAGGGGCTACCTCAGGGTATTGTAGTACATAATCCACTTTTAATAACTTTTATTTGGTTATGTTGAGGATATTAAATTAATAAATGCAGGACATGGAGAACATCTACTCCCTAGGAAGATACTATGATTACTTCCTGAAGATATAGAAGAGATAAATATAAGGTTTTGAGATTAACTTTAAGATGAAACTGGCAGGATATCTGATAATTTGAATATAGATGATATAGCCAAAGATACAGAGTCTGAATGTGTGATTTATGCTGTGAATTATGGGGCATAAAGATATAATTGTTAAAATAGAGTAAAATGAATGAATTTATTACAGAAGAGAAGAAGAATATTAGAAAAAATTAAACTTGAGTCTAATTAAGAATTTTAGTACAAGTAGTCAGGACTCAACTATATTTATGATTTTGAAACTTAGAAGAAAGGTTCTAATATAATGGTGTTATGGACATTAATAAAAGGCAATCTTTCCTGAGTGTCAAGGATGAATTTATAGGTTTTAATGCCAAATACTTAAATTCCACTATTCCGCCACTTGATTACTGACCTCATAATACACATCTAAAACTATGTTATTCTATAACTATATCTGTATGCATTTATGCTATATATAGATAGATAACATATATCTACATTTTATCTATATATGTACATTATCTACATTTTATCTATATATGTATCTAAAATATATCTACATTTTATATATATGTGTATATATGTATTAAATTTCATATACATCTGTATGTATATGTACATAAATATATATATACATACATGCACACACTCACACACACACACACACACACACACACCCCTAGGGTCAATGTATCATACAAATAGTCTGACATACAGGAGATGAGGCTCTTTTTAATGATTTTGAGTCCTTTTTTTAATACCCAGTATGGCCCTTCAATCCTGTCAAAAATGTTCCCTGAGTTCTACCAAGCATTAACCCCCAAAATAACTAAATAATAAATATAGGACTAGGTACACAAATAAGAGTGAGGAAAATAAGGAAGAGATATTCAGTGAAAAGAGAAAATGTTCTTGAAGAAAAAAAATTGTTGAAAGCTAGAAAATGAGTAGCGATCTGATACTAAGGATATGTTAATAACAGAGAGCAAAGGAATATTGACCTTGTGGAAAGAATTTTCAGCCCGCCTCATCAAAATGAAGTGTGGGGATAGTAGGTTGAATAAAATATCAGTTTTAAAAGTAGGATTATTGAGAGGGAAGATGAAATGATCTCTATAAACAATTACTTGGAGAAAACTGGGTATTAATGGAGATAAAGTACAAAAATGGTTGAAAGTCTGAAGTAAAAAGAATTGTTTATTTAGGTGTGATAAGGTGTGGACCATGATAATGTGCTAAGAAAAAATGATCTGAGATATAAAACATTCAGGATATGAATAGGGAAATTGAAGAGAATAATTTTGAAGATGATGAGGTGAGAGAAGAAAATGTTGAGAAAATACAAATATTTGGCTTTGTGTTGGTCTAGACAGATAGAAGATGTTTTAGACTGTATTAAAAGAGGAGGGCTGAACTAACTATGTTTATGTTGCTATATCCTTTCTGAGTTTGTAAAAAATATAACGGAGTAACTTTGAGAATTACTCCAATGTCTGCAAGCAATTAAGACATGCTTACTTTCCAAGAGCAGATCTAGTATGAATGGAGATAATTAAAAAAATTAGAGACATAACAGAAGAAAAGGAAATTGAAACGTTGGAGGTGGGTGGACAGAGTCAATGGAAATAAAGTCTCAATGAAGTCAGAGTTGTTTCACTGACATGAGCAACACAATATAATCAGAATATGAAGATCTTTGAAATTCAGTGATAGCATAATGATGGTGATCTCTCTTTGATAGAGGCATAAATTCCAGTGATAACAATGTGTAAATTATGGTTGATATAAGGAATTACATGACATAAGGAGAAGAGGATGTCAGGTAATTAGGAGAAAACAGTTGATCAGGTATTCTTGATACTGGAGTTACTGAGCTCATGTCCTTTTTCTGTCAGCAAGATTGAATTCTGGGAACTAAATATTAATTGAAAACTATGATGTACAAGAATCAGAAATATTGATTTTGGAGGATGCATACTGTCAGAGATCTGTTGAAACATGCTGAAGTAGAGAAAAGCTACAAGATGAGAGTAATATTTTGGAATTAGTATTAGAGACGAACTGATTTTATATTTACTACTGAAGTTCCTAGTAGGACCTCAGTTTTTACACACCTGGAAATACTCTGTGGTAATTCCTGCCTTGGGCTCATAGATTGCTCTTACTGGTGCTCTGGGATCATATAGGATGCCACGGATCAAACACTGGTTTGCCGCATACAAGGCAAGAACCCTAATTGCCTATTTTCTCTCCAGCCCAGGATAAACAATTTTATTAACCATTGGGACAGCATGCCCTCTGGATATAAGACCCCAAAAAGGCAAGCCAACTCAAAAAAGTATAGGTTTAGGGTATCAGGGATATATCCATAATATAATTATGGAGCCAGAATTTATGAAGGTAGTTGAGGGGTGTTTGTTGAGAAAAGAGATTATATAAAGAGGCAGATTGTTAGACTTCACTGCACTTTGAGTGAAAGCTCATGAAGACTTTATTTATGAGTGATTACACTGAAAATTGTTCCTGATATTACATGTTATCATAAAAAAGATGGGTTTATAAGATTTCAATAAAAATGGAAAATAAAAATTACCATATAGTCAGTAAATAGAGCTAAGCATGTCTTTATGCTGTAGGCAGTTAATTGAGTAGTTGTAATAAAGTGTACTGATAGTTTGTAGAATGAAGCATGACATTGCACGTTATTTATTCCTTAGAGTAGGGTAAGTTCTACTGGAACATGATCAAGTAGGATGGTCACATTATTTTAAGCTGGAATTGATTAGACCAATGACTGATTTGCTACCTCTCCATATGCACCACCTTTCCTCCACTGTCGCCATCTAACTCAGGTTCACCCCAATAATCCTATCACTCTCCCTACCTCCGCTTTCATAGCTTCTCCCTCTTGTCCATGGCAGCACACTTAGGCACTGGGTGGGCTCCACACATTTTAATTTATATCACTTAGGATAAGGGTTATACTGATTTAATCCAATCTATGATTTGTTTTCATTTATATCACCCAATCCTCCATGGTGTGATTTTCAAACAGGAAAGGGAGAGTTACTGGGTGGTCACCCCACTCTGTAACTGTAATCGGTTGGGGCAGGTTTGAATAACTCAAATGCTGAATGTGTTAGTCCTGTTGACTGACATCTAATGAGTCATGTACACTTTGCAGAAATCATTTGTAGGACTGTTTTAAGAATACAGAATAGCTTGCTAACAGAAAGGGATTGTATGTCAAGTTAAATTTCAGTGTACTTATGCATGAGTCAAAAAACAAGTTCAAGAGAGATTTCTTTCTAAACAGCAAAAGCAAAAAATTGCAAGCAAGAAAAATAAATCAATAAAAATCTGTCTTTATTTGTCTTGGTTAGACAAAAATATGATTAAAATGTTTTTCATTCATATTCCTTAAGTAGCAGGAACTAATAGAATTTGAATTTAAAACTCTCACTTCAAAGACTCATTACTCTTTCAAATTTGTAATTGCATTTTAAAATTGTTGCTGAATATTTTATAGTCCTACTTTAATTCTTAATACTCTTTAATTAGCCTGTAAAATTCAGAAAAATGCTTTCTTTTTCAATTTTTGTACAGCTAGTGGTAGAAAAAATAAGTTGTAATACTTTTTATGCTAATCACAGAAATAAATTGTTTTAAAGATGAAACTGAAAAAGCTTCTAATGTAATCTTTGCTAGGAAAATACATGCTTTTTTATGAAATGTAAAGAAATGCAGTTTTCTGCCTTTATGCACATTTGATGAATACAGAATTTGCTACAATCTAAGTAGAATAATGATTTTATCTTTAATCTTGAAATATATTTCCCATTTTTATAAGCTTCTCCCTTCTCATGTATTCCACAATCAAATTTGTATAGCCTCACAGTTAAGTGGTTCAAATTAATAAAATTATTACTGAGAACGCTGAAAAATTGAACATATCATCATTAAGTAGAAGCAAAATGTCAGAGGGAACAATGATGAAACAAAACTAAACTGACTACCAGAAAAGGACATGGTTAGGATTTTAACATGTTTAAATCACCCTTGGTATTAAAGACATGAGTAAAATGATCAAAACTGCAAATACAGACTTTGTTACAACTTTTTCAATTGAAAATTACTTGAAAATATCAGTATGTGTAACAATCATTTGTTTAAAAAATGTACTATATACTATTAATATTAGTAAACCACACAATTTCATTATCTCTGGGTATTTGCTTTGTGATATTATTATATCAGTGAGAATTATCAATAGTCCTCAGTTTTTACATTCCAACATAAATTTATATGTAATAAAATATGAATATTGGAATCTACTGTAATTTTACTCAAAATGTGTTTTACACATCTATCTTATATGACAAAATTATATTCCATGATTTAGTTTGCATATTTTGACATAAAAATAATTAACTGAATGAATAATTAGGTAATTGAAGAAATTTCCCTGTACTTTATGACTCAAAAAAGCTATCCTAGAAATAATGATACTGCCTTTGATTTGTCCTATGGGGAAAACAGTATGGAGTTCTCTCAAATAATTAAAAACAGAAACAATTTTACTCTTTTGCTTTGCATTTGCCCAGAGTGGTTAACCACATGGACTTGAGCCTGACAAGTAGAAGTAATTAGCCTTTATTAGCACTCAGGTAATTACAATGGTGTATGCAATATGTGGTTCGCATAATTTTATTTATATTTTCTAATATTTGAATAAATATTTTGCAGAAGATAAAATAGAGGTTTATTATCCCCCCTATACTCATATCTCAAAAAATTAGATTTGACAGCATTAAGAACTTTATCATTTTCTCACCAACTGTGCCTCAATCACAAATTTGGGGAGAGGGTTTGAGGCTTTCCTTTATAGAATAATTTAACCATATTTTAATTTCTGTTTGGGGATCACAGCCATTTGTGCTCAGGGCATTGCCTGGTTCTGCACTCAGGGATCACTCCTGATATACTTAGGCAACAATAAACGATGGAGTGCACCATACCTAGATCAGTTGTTTGCAAGGCAGGTGCTGTATTTGTAAAACTACTTTTCTGGCCCTAACAGTACTTGAAAATTTTAAGCTGAAATTAAATAATACTAAAACAACCAAAAGAAGACGCTGCATAATCACCAGATTATGTATATTTACCATTCATATGGTCTTTATTTATTACTCTGGAGAGAACATCAAATTCTTTCATTTCAATGATGAGTGAGCAGATGATATCATTAGAGTATTCTATAGTTGGACAGATACTGTCTAGTATAACTAATCATCTTGAATTTCCATTGGCAATATCAATTATGTTATGTACAGGGAACACCACAACAAGATTTTTATTAATACTTGAGCTCAGTACCACTTCTTGTACCCAAATTTCTCTGTTTTTTCTATTTTACATAGTCAACAAAAGAATACAATTTTAATGATTTGTATATTAGTGATTATTCCATATGTCGGCTGAAACTTACTCAGGTGTTTTATAAAAACCAAGAATAAGATTCAATTTTGTCATTTCTAAACAATAGATCAATGTGGGTAAAAAGTGATATTAGAAAATGATTTACTTTATCTGGAACTCCAATATCTCCTGATTTTTCTTCCTTCATAACTAAACTTTCCATGAAGTTTGTAAGAAGTGCAAAACATACACATATTTGAAAAAATTCCAGGTTCAATGTCATCTTCCGAATATATATTACTTTAAAAACATTGTGACATAATGTCATCCTGCTTCACAACCCATTGTGTTGAAATGTCTCTTGACTTTTTTGATTGAATCAGTTTTCACTAATGGATGTCTTTAATTTTCTTGTTTTAACACTCCTCCCTTAATTCCTTTTAGTATCAGATCCAATTAAGTCATCTCAAGATAACTTCAGAGGAGTCTCTATTTCCAGACTCATTTATTCTCTTCAACAGCCTTTCAACTGGTGCTACTGTCTGTTCCTATCACTTTTTTATACACCATCTATATATACCTTACTGTACATAGCAGGTCAGAACATCCAACTTCTGTGTCCCAAGGCTATTTGAAGACCTCCATCTTTAAGCCCTATAAAATAGAACAATAAGAAAATAAAATCATTAAAACAAGATGCATTTTAGTTAAGGGTAAAAATTAAGCTTCATATATGAAGAAGAGTGTTTCGTATTTCTAATGGAATTAAAGAAAAATGGTTTGCTCCCTTTATCATGTTGGCATTGCTATGAGCAACAAGACTTATAAGTGAAGAAAGATGAAGGCAGGAAAGAAAGAGAGATGTGTACTCTGTGCCTGCATGTATATGTGCGTGTGTTTGTGTGTGTGTAAATGCAGTGGATTAGAAGAAGTATGAGAGTTTAAATTTACCAAAAAAAGTACCACATGCTCTTATTTATTATCCACTGGATTAAACTGCTCTTCACCTGAGTGGAATGTCACTTGAAAAATAATTTTTAAATTTATTGTGATAAATTGATCTTTCAAGAACATTTGGGGAAATACATACTCATAATAAAATCTGACTCACACTACCATGGCACAGTGCGCCTCAATATCTAAAAATTAGTCAAAGCCTCCCACAGCAGAAAGACATTAATTAAAGGTTAAAGAATATTTTTCTGTCTTAAAGATACCCCCCTACTATCAGATAATGTACCAAGGTTGAGAAAAGTAAACTATAACTAATTCACCAAGTTTGTAAAATCAAATATTATTTACTCTTGGCAATCTTAATATTGCTTATTCACTCTAAATCTGATTATTCTTGAGATTTTATTTATGTCAAGGCAAGATGGTCTGCTATTTACAAATGTAATTTAGTTCATGAGTAGGTAATCTTGTTAAAATATTGTCAGGTTAATTGAAATTGATTTGTGTTTACTAAACATAGAGAATACTAATCAAATATTAGACACTAAATTGTTAGAGGTACTTAAACCTTTGACAGACACTCAAGTACTCCATGGAATTTTTTGTTGTCTCTATGGCTCAGATTTCTTTCCAGCCTTTTCTTCAAACTAGAGGAGACAAAAGGGGGAGGAAATAACTGCATTTCTTATATGGAACTTTGTAATTTGGGAATATTATGGAGGTTTTGGGATTGTTTTTGGAAGATTATTTGTGTTTTATTTCAGTTACTATACTCAGCACATTTGTTTTTCCATCTGCTTAATTCCATTCCAAGTTTCCTATTCTCATGGGGTCATTAAACTCCACATAATAGCTTTTTATAGGGAATCACACATTGCCAAATAATTTGAAAAGCAGGTTAAAGATAAAACCTGATACTGCTTATGTCCTCGATGGTAGGCTGGTCCACTCTGCATGTTTACAGTAAATGGACCGCAGTAATCTGAGTTGTATGTGTATCAGCAAGATGAGGCATCCAGAAGCTTTTTCCCTAATATAAAAATAAACCCACCATAATCATTCCTTTTGGGGAAATTTTACAGTTGTTGGTTAACCTGCTCCCTTACGCCCTGCAATATTCATTAGCAGATTCTCTGTTTATGAGTGATATTATATGGAAATGGTTATGGGAAGCTAACAGATGTAATCACTGAAATAAATTAGAAGGAAAAGTTCTGCCTTTTACAGATGGCTTTATTGAATATGTTTTTCCCACTTCCACTTTAACATTTAGCTTTCTTTCAACAGAAAACTTTTCTTTACTGACTACGGGAATGTGGCCAAAGTGGAACGTTGTGACATGGATGGGATGAACAGAACAAGGATAATTGATTCAAAGACAGAGCAACCAGCTGCACTGGCACTAGATCTAGTCAACAAATTGGTTTACTGGGTAGACCTTTACATGGATTATGTCGAAGTGGTGGACTATCAAGGCAAAAACAGACACACTATCATTCAAGGCAGACAAGTAAGTGCATTTTTATTGGAAAATGCAACTATGGTAATCAAATGAATGGTATCAAGTAAAAGAAAATCCACAAGTGTTTGGATTTCTTATGAAGTCAAGCGCACTATCCTAAAAAAATGCTACTAAATAGAAAAGATAGCATGGCTTACTGAAAAATCATTTAAGTGGTTCATTTAAAGGGAACCAAACTACCATCAATTTCATGTGGAATGCAGAATATTTTGCTAACAAAATAAAATGCTTGGTAAAAAAGTATCTTCATTATTTTATTAGGTTAGATTAAATTTTGTCCTTGAAAGATTTTATGAATGTCACTGATGAGACAAATTTCTCATATGTGAAATTGCATCTCTTGCTAAATTATGAGATTTTGCACATAGAATTCAATAAATACATACAGGAGAGTTGTAAGTAGAAATAACCCTTGTCACTCCTTTATTGTTTTCAAATTTAATTGAAAATAATGGGGAACACAAATTTCTATATGGAACAAAATATAAATGAAACATTTTACCTTTTTAGGGAGCAGGGGAAAGTATATCCAATGATGCTCAGGGTTTATTTCTGTATGTAAGTATAAAGTCTGGAGGGGTTTGAAGGAGCATATGAATTTCTAGAAATTGAACTTTGCATCAGTAACACGTAGGGGAAACACCTAACCTTCTGTACTCTCCCTGGCTTCTTGGTCCTTTTAAAATGCCACATGAGAATATTTTTTGAATATTTCTTTCTTTTTCTGTTTTCCTGAATATAATTGCTCCCTTCCTTGGAAGATAAAACTACTTGAAAGATAAACTACTTGGAAGATATACTACTTGGGTTAGTTTGAGCATCCAATATTAGTGGAGACACCAGTTAATTCTCACACCTTTAATGTCCTAACCCCCACTCACTGTATGAGTGTGTGTGTGGGAGGGGGGGGGAGTGATTGTTCATGTGCTGCCTCCAAAGAGGTGTTCTGAAGTCCAAATCGCCCTCACATTGATTCTTAGAAAACAACTTATTGGAACTTATTGGTTCAATGATAGAGTCCACAATAAGAGATACTTGGAACCTATACTGCCAGGAACCACCATAGTCTGCCTTGGTTATTCATCTGAGCCCCCAGAAACACAACCAACTATGTCAGTGGCCTTTAGGGATATCTCCTCATAATTTCAGGAGATCAGGAGCTCTGGGAATCTCTTGAACCAGGATTGACTGCATGCATGGCATATGCTTCAAGACCTATATGATTTCCCTGGCTGCCCAGACCATGCCTTTTGTGACAAGCATTTGATAAATTCTTAGTGGTCCTCCTAATCTCTAGACCACCTTTATGCCTATTTGTAATTAAACATTTAAATCATACAGTAATGATCAGAAATTCAAGTGCATTTTCCCAAGATAACATTAAAACATATTTTGCTATCTGAAAATTTAATGTATTTTTTTTTCATTTCTATAGCTTGTGCATTGCTGGTTCCCTAAACATATGCTTAGTCTACCACTAAGTAATCCAATAAAAACAAAATTTCAGAAGTATTTGGGTTGTATGCAGAATATTCTATTTAGCACTCCAAAATTCTTCTCACCTGTGCTGTGGGTTGTTAGCAGAAAAGGCATAAGTGTTCTTACATTATAGAACATATACACTTCTGAAAGTAGAGGAGACAGTGAATAATCGTAGGGTCAATTTGCACTTGGTGTGCAGACATGTTTTCTAAACCCCACTAACCAGATCAGTGCTTTGATTTTTCTTGGCTGTAGGTTGGCGCGATGTAGAAACACTGTAGTGTCTGGAGTCCAGGAATGTGTACCTCTAGATATAACTTTTGTGTTTATCCACAAGCACAAACATTTCAATAATTTTGTCTCCCAATCTTAAGAAAACCTGCTAAATATTAATTGTAATAAGAAAGTCCTGCTTGCTTCTTTGGTTATATTTTTTTTGCAGATAAAACAGTAGTATCTAAGTCAAATTAGGGCTCTTGCATATTTAGTGAATATCACATCAACTCTGTGGATAAACACTTGTATCACTTGTCTTACCGTTCATCGTTAATTTGCTTGAGTGGGCACCAGTAACATTTCCATATGTCCTGGCACATGCTAGGACATAGTAGAGCCTAAGGGCATATGCTTGCTCCAGGAACATAAATAGCCTCAAACCATTCCATCAGGTCATGGGAATTAAGTCTATAATTGTTACTGGTATTTGGCATGCCAAATATGACACGGGTAGCTTGCTAGGCTCTGCTGTGCGCTGTTGATAATAAGATTAGCAAAACATGTATTTGTTTCACTTCCATGTATAGCCACTCTCCACACACATTCACTCAGTAGTGACAATAAAAAACAAAAAAAATACCTGAACTTTAACATTAAGCAATTCTCCCATTAATTCTTATTTTTTTTTCTTACCTAGACTAGAAAAAAAATAACAGATTATCTCAAAAGATCTTGCAAAAGCCAATGTAATTCAGCCATGTCTCTTTATAGAGGACCGCAGTGATTAGTTAAGATAGAATGAAAACAAATCAAATGAATTTTGCTAAACTAACAAGTTAATAAGATTTTCAGATTAAAATAGTCCACATTGTTTTCTTAAGCCTTTTTGTACAGACATACCTCACACTCTTTTGCAAACTCTCTTAACTAGAGATCAGTATTAAAATAGCATTATAACTGAAATATAGTGCCAAAGAATAATGGAAGACACCTTTTAAAACAAATATAATTACCATTAATATACGGTGAAAATTTTATCACACTCAGGACTGTAAATATTTAAAGTAAAAACAAAGAATTCCCAAAGACAATGTGTCTCACCTATGCCTTACTTTGTGACATTCTATGCACAATCTGCATACCTGTGACTTGTGGTCAGATTCATTCTTTCCCTGGTCTATAGCATGTTCTCTATAAGTTTAAGACATCTATTTTATATCACACTCTAAAAGACCTTTGCCAAGGGGAAGAGTGACACATTTTTGGTCCAAAATCATTATAAACATCTAATTGTATTCAAAGTTAATATTACATTTCTAGTCTCAATGCTTTATTTTAAAAATTAATATTTACTAGAATGTTAGAATTTAATTTATAGTAATTAAAATTATGTATTATTTATTTTCTATGCTGGGGTAAAAGTTAGATTAAATGTTAAGTAATAAGAAGGTGATTTCATTTGTTTATTTATTGCCTTTGGGGTCACACCCAGCAATGTTCAGGGGTTATTCCTGGCTCTGTACTTAGTAATACTCCTGGCAGAGCTTAGGACACCATATGGGATTCCGGGGATCCAACCTGGGTCGACTGCATGCAAGGCAAAAACCCTATCCTGTATACTATCACCTGGCCCCAGGAATATGAATTAACACTTGTAAATACATTTGAAAACTGATTTCTCATGAGTTCTTTTAATTTTTGATCACTTGATCACTTGAATCCCGTTATTCATTGATTTGCTCGAGCAGATGCCAGTAACATTTCCATTGGACCCTATCATGTGCCAATGTAACCCAATGGCATCTGGTTGATTCAGGAATATGAAGAGCCTCAAACCATTCCTTCAGGGTCTTGACAAGGGTGTCTGACCATCTTGTAGGTGGGCGGCCACATGATCTTTTGACATCCCATGGGATCCAGTTGGTAACAGCTCTAGTCCAATAGTCATCTACAAATCACATTACGTGTCCACCCCATCTGATTTTCGATGCCTTGGCAAACGAGACAGCCCACTGATTCTGGAATAGTGAAGGAGGTCTGAACTCCGGATTCCTTCTCTCACTTGAGTGAGGCGTGATATTCCAAGCATAGCTCTTTCGATTCCTCTCTGGGAGACCCGAATAGCATTCTCATCCTGCTTTCATACGGCCCAGTTCTCTGAGACATATGTTAATGCAGGGAGAACGGTGGAGTTGAAGAGATGTGCCCAGAGCCGCTGTTTCTTTATCCTTTTAGCTATTTCTTCGATGCCTTTGAAGGCATTCCATGCTGCTCTCTTCCTCCTGCACAGCTCAGGTTTTAGGTTGTTCATCATGTTGACTTCTCGACCTAGGTACACATAACTGCTGCATTCAGAGATGTTTGTTCCTGGGCCGGAGCGATAGCCCAGTGGGTAGGTCATTTGCCTTACACGCGGCCTGCCTGTGCCGGCCCGGGTTCGATCCCCGGCATCCCATATGGTCCCCTAAGCACCGCCAGGAGTAATTCCTGAGTGTAGAGCCAGGAGAAACCCCTGAGCATTGCCGGGTGTGACCCAAAAAGCAAAAAAAAAAAAAAAAACCAGAGATGTTTGTTCCAATGAGAGTGAATTGGGCCTCTGGAACTAGTTCATTTTTCATAAACATAGTTTTCTTTAGATTCAGCTGTAGACCTTTCTTTCCACATTCTCGGTCGAAGTCAGCCAGCATTTATGCTGCTTGGCTAATGTTTGGTATTATTAGAACGATGTCATCAGCGAAGCGGAGGTGGTGTAGTTGCTGTCCATCTATCTTAACTCCCATTCCTTCCCATTCTAATGGTCGCATGATGTTCTCGAGGGTGGCACTGAAGAGTTTTGGTGAAATGGTATCACCCTGCCGAACCCCTCTTTTGACATCAATGATCACTTCTTTATAGAATGGTGAGAATTCTACAAATGGTGAGAATTCTTTGTAGAATGCTTTGCTAAACGGTACAGAGAAGTGATAAAAGAAGACCTCAAAGACAGAAGAGCAGAAATACTGGAAGCAGCAGAAGCCAAGAAAAGCATTCTCACCACCCACCTGTCCTTCACCAACTATAAGACCAAGATGACTGCCCTCCGACAGTCATTGGATGACTGCCCTGATGGATCTATCACATCTTCCAGAAAGGCAATGGAGAAGATTTTCCATGACTTCTACTCAGATCTCTTTGATAGCCACGTCCACCTGCCCACATACCAAATTCCACAGGATGGATATGTCATTTCAACGTTCTCCCTTCTGTTAACCGACATGCCATTTCGTCGGTAAAGAAGGGAACAGCACCAGGCCCAGACAAAGTCAGACCCGAACACCTGAAGAATCTGCCTTTGGTACTCATCAATACACTATCTCGGCTCTTCACACACTACCTGTCCAAATGCAAGGTGCCCTCCCAATGGAAAACCAGCAGGACAGTTCTACTGTTCAAGAAGGGAGACATTCACGACATCAGCAACTATCGCCCCACATGCCTGTTGTCTGTCACCTACAAGCTGTTTACACGAGTCATCCTGAACAGTATTGGCAGAACACTAGATGAAGTACAACCATGCGAGCAAGCTGGCTTCCAGAAAGGATTAAGCATATTTGACCATATCCACACAGTAACCAAGCTCATTGAGGTTTGTAGGGAGTACAAGATGCCGCTCTGTCTCACGTTCATTGATTTAAAGAAAGCCTTTTATTCTTGGAGACTGAAGCAGTCATCGAAGCCCTAGCCAAACAGGGTGTTCAAACCCAATACATGAAGATCCTCCGTGAGCTGTATTATGGATTCACCACTAGGATCTTTTAATTTTGAGAAAGTAAAAACATTTATCCATTAGTCTCCCCAGTAGTTCTAAGTGGGTTTAGGGACCAGAACCAGCAATATTTGACCAACTGTTCCTGGATGCAAATGCCAGGGCCTGACCATTGCTTGCCCAGCAGTGATGGGAATTTCCAAGGCCACTCTAGTAGTGCTCAGGGTCTTCCAAAGCTACTGGTATGCAAATTCAGGAATCAAACTCAGGCTCTTTTTAGTTTTGTTTAGCTTTGATTTTTAGGTCAACCCCAATAATTTGCAGATTATACTCCAGGCCGTGCTCAGGAGACCATATAGGATGCCGGGATCAAACCCTTGTTCGCTACGGTCAAGGCAAACACCCTACTGGCTGTGCCATGCTCTAAAGCCCAAGCATTTTTTTCAAAGAAAGCATGCTTGCTGCCCTAAAATATCCCTCCAGCCATTAGCTCTTGTGAATGCAAGGCTACGATTTGGTAGGTTCTACAGATGTATAACTATATGAAGAAGAATTCTTAACCGTATTTCAGACATACACTGCGTATGAAGCAAATCCCTCTAAAACATTTCAGATTTTATTTTACAGTGCTATAATCATCAAATATGATTAAAATTTGGCTTCTGATAACCGTTGAAAGGTAACTGCTAAACAGATTTTATATTGAAACACCATTAAAATGAACTATTATTTGCTTAGAATCAGATGAAAAATAAAAAATAAAAGATTAATTATTTAAAAAATAATATGCTCTCTACTCCTTCTCCAAAGAATTTTTTTATATTGAGAGAGCAACCAGTTTTTCTTTTAAGTTTAAAGGGACATAATTTTAAAACACAGTTATTTTTACTTCTCTTTAAAAGGTCAGACATCTTTACAGTGTAACTGTATTTGAAGACTATTTGTATGCAACAAGTTCTGATAATTCCAATATCATGAGGATAAACCGATTTAATAGCACTGATATTCATTCATTGACCAAAATGGAAAATGCTCGAGGGATTCGAGTCTATCAAAAAAGAGCTCAGCCAACAGGTAAGATGCAAAACATCTTTTGAACTTTTAAAATAGCTAATAAAAAAAAGAAAACAGACCAAACTCTATGCCTGTAGTGTTAACTATAGGCTATCAGGAAAAAAAATGTTGAAATCTAGATAGTAGGGCAAATTAATGTATGATGGTAGCAATGGAAGTAGTGTGTAGAAGTTACACTTAATATATTTGGAGGTAAAGATGATAAAAATGTTTTGACTTAGCATTGATTTTAAAATTGTGTCAAAAATGGTGATTATATTTGGAGCTAAACAATTGGAATGATTGATTTTTTTTCATTTAGATACAGTAAATGTTGAATTGATTAGTGGGAATAGAAAATATATAGGTATAGATTTACATCTGTATTATTATAGATTTATGTCTATATCTATAAAAATATAAATATTATTATATATTTATGAATATAGATTAATATTTATCTATAGTTACTCTTCTATAGATACATAGATAGATGAATAGACGTTCACTTAGTTTGATGTCAATGCCTGACTGTGTTTAACATTATAGCTGTTTTCTCTGTGCTTGACATTGTTCCTGGTAGTGCTTAACGATCATTTGTCCAGTCAGGTATCAATCTCAGATGTCACACAAGGAAACTCTATGCCTGGTGTCCTACATCTGTGAAAAGAAATATGCCTTCCATATTCTTCTTAATTTTTAAGCTATTATTTTAGCTTTATTGGGACACACTCAGCAATGCTTTGTTACTGGTTTACTCTTAGTTCTGCATTCAGGAATCATTCTTTATTATTGGTGATGGTGGGGGCCATGATACAGGATGCTGGGGGTCAACCACAGATTGACTGCATGCATGCATGGCATATATCCTACCTATTGTACTATCACTTTGGCCCCTTATATGCTTTTTTGAAAAAATTATCATATTATGCATGTTTTGAGGAGGTAGTTTAAATTCAGATTTTGGATTTTAGGGACAGTTACAGCCTAGAGATAGAAAGTTGAGAGTCACTGGCATATTGGTAGTATTTGAAGTCATAGAAATTGAGTTGTGACCATCAAGAGAATAGCCATAGATAAAAGTTCTAAGTATAGGACACTAAGATACTATAGCAATGAGAAAAGATAAGAGAATAAGAGAATAAGAAGTATGTTAAAACCCAAGGGTAAAATAATTAAAGATCCTAAAAACTGGTCTTAAGTAGCAAACCCAATTGGTAGAGGATAGATTAGGGAAGAAAAGACTACAACAATATAGAAGGATTGTTGTAGAGAAGACTACAACAATAGTCACTGGGGAAGAGAATGGGACAGTAAAAGGTGATTAAGTGTTATCAGCAACAGTATTATAAATTACAGTACACAAAATGTATCTTTAAATGGCCTAAGGCAGGCTGGTGAGTGAGGATGATCTGGAGACACTAATGAAGAGAAGTGGCTATACAGGAAGGGATTGGTGTAGAACTATTGTATGCCTGCTGAAAGCCAATCATATGTAACATAGCAATTTACAGTAACTATATATGTATATAACATGAATAAATAAATTCCTTAATATGTCTTCAAAAATGAAGTGTCTTATTAAGGTATTTAGACATTTGTGTCATTTTTCAAAATGTCATAAAACATGTTCTGTTCAAAACTAGTCACTGATAATTATCTTATATATAGGTAAAATGTAAGTGATATTTCCCCCAAAATTAAACAAACAAAAAACCCAACTGTCCATTTCTTAAGATATGAAAAAAGTAATTTTGTAGTGAAATTAGTGGTTTAGCCTGAGCTAAAATGGAAAGAAATGAGTATGTTCAACCAGTAAATGTTGGGCTATGGTGGAACAGAGCAAAATGGAAATAACTCCAGTATGGTTGTGGAAATTGGGTTAATGTAATTTAAGCTCTTCACCCTATCCTATGGTAATGGCCATGGCAGAAAAGTGAACCAAAGCAATAATGAAAGTGAGAAAAGGCAGAGTTGCTAAGTAGGAGGGAAGAGGTATAATCTTGTAGAAGTATATTGGAAATTAAAATCATCACTTTGAGTGGAAAAAGATTTAAAACTTTCTTTAATTCAATTATTCATTTGATAAGTGGGAATACAAAGCAAAACTTGTGTAATTTCTAAATGCATTGCTATTTTATTACTTAAAATGTCATATTATTAAAATGTCATATTATTGATCAAAATTCAAGTATGACTAAAAGAAAGCAATTATAATAAAACATGATATAATATTTAAATGCTATACATTGCTCTAAATAAAATTATTGAAACTAAATTTTATTTAACATACTTTTAAAATATTAAAAATAAAAACTTGTATTAATATTTTTCTGTTAAGATAAATACTGAATTAGATCTCTTCTATATGGAGTGTATATAATGAATTATTTAAAAGGAAGAACCTTTGTTACTTAACCAACTAAGATGGAATATTCTTAAAATATTTTATATTTGCAATAAATTCAATGTTATTTTTAAATTATAGGAAACATGTCAAAATTTATGATGCATTTTTGTGCACATGTGAACAGTTTATATCAGGACATTTACCTCTCAGAAATATTTATTGAATGTAAAATTTCTGACAATTATTTGCCTCTTCCCTGAGGTTGAAAATATTTTTTCATTAATTATGATACCAACTAGTTGGATGTATAGCTTTTTGCTGGATTCCCACTTCTAACACTGTCAAATTTCCAACATACTGATTCACATAATTAACTTGTCTTTGGAGAATTTCAAGTGTGCTGTTCTTTATTTGTTGTAGTCAGAAGCCATGCATGTGAAGTGGATCCATATGGAATGCCAGGGGATGTTCACACATCTGTCTACTCAGCAGCAGCTACAAAACACGGACTTGTCGCTGCAGGACTGGTTTCAACTTGGGAAGTGACGGCAGATCATGCAAAAGTATGTTGTTGAGATCTAACATTGTGCCAGAAGCCACTGAGTCAAAGTAGGATTCTTAGTTTAGTTAGCAGCATCAGCATCAATACCATGAAATTTCATCCAGTGAAATTTGACTGCAAATATTGACTTGTTATATTTTTAATTCAACATAATGAGTATTTTCTCCTGATAACCTAATGAGGAAGCCCAATTATACTCTAGATTCCTTAAATTATATAATCTCTAGGACAATTTCTGAGAATATTTAGGATATGTTTTTGTATACAAATGAAAAATTGAGGGGTTAAGGCACTCACTTCTAGTGGGACAAACCCCAGTATTATCGCTAGCATTATATAGAGTCTCAAAAACACCTCCAGTAAAACACTGGAGTAAAACCAGTGTTTTACTAAATGTGGGAAATGGTAATGGCAGATTAAAACTCACCATTGAATATACACAAAGAGACTTAAGTGATAAACTCTAAATACCTGCAGGGCTAGCCACAATGTGTAAAATAAGAGGGAGAGAGAGATGCAGAGACAGAGAGAGAGGCAGAGAGAGAAAGAGTGGAAACTGGGGTACCTGCTATTAAGGCAGCATGGGGGTGGGCGGGGGGGGGGGGGTGGGGTACATTGGTGGTGGAAATGGGGCACTGGTGGAGGGATGGGTGCTGGTATACTGTATTACCAAGAACCAATTATGAACACCTTTGTAATTGTATGTTTCACTGTGGTATAATAAAAAAAATAAAAAAAAAAAAACACCTCCAGGATTACTGAACTCAGAGGCATGAATGAGTCCTCAGTTCTGCTGGATGCAACACAATAAATAACCCTAAAGCAAATAAGCAAGCAGCCAGAGAAAATAAAAGAAAACATAGCAAAACATCCTGCTTGATTCTCTAAATAATACTTTTGGTTTAATTACTTAAAATTTCCTGGGGCCGGAGCGATAGTCCAGCAGGTAGGGTGTTTGCCCTGCACGCGACGGCCCATGCCAGCCCAGGTTTGACCCCGGCATCCCATATGGTTCCCGAGCACCACCAGGAGTAATTCCTGAGTGCAGAGCCAGGAGAAACCCCTGAGCATTGCTGGGTGTGACCCAAAAAAAGGAAAAAAAAAGATTCCTGTTAACATTATTTTTCTTTATCTGAACAAACTTGCTGGGCTAAACACTGCTAGGAGTAATTCCTGAGTGCAGAATTCCTGAATTCTGGATCTCACGGGATGTCAAAAGATCACGTGGCAGCCCATCTACAAGATGGTCTGACTTTTTCGCCAAGACCTTTAACAAACGGTTTGAGGCTCTTCGTATTCCCGAAGAAATCAGATGCCATTGGCCTACACTGGCACATGATAGGGTCAAATGTAGATGTTACTGGAGCTCGCTCGAGCAAATTGATGAGTAACAGGATGTCAACTATCAAGTGAAGTGATCTGAACAAAATTGCTGCTCTTAGAAAGAGAAGTATATTAAACTCGACATAAAGCCACAAAAAAGTAGTATATCACTTTATCATCCATAGAGAGCAACATTCATTTCATTACCAAAGTTTCCTTGCAACTGGAGCTATACTGGTTAAATATCAATCTCTAACACTTTTACTGATGTGTATTTAATTTTAATGCCAGAAACAATTTAAGAATTTTTGTTTAAACTAATTAATTTCATTAGTAACTTTACATATTTAAATGTCTACACAGCAATTGGTATAGGCATTTAATTAGAGTATTTTAATAAGATATAGTAGAATAGAAAAACAACTTGTATTACTTGTCTTCCCATTGTTCATTTGTTTGAGCAGACACCAGTAACCTCTCTCTACTTCCTGTTGCATGATAAAGTTGCAAGGACCTCTGCTAACTTGAGGAACACAAAGCGATTCAAACCATTCACTCAGGTCATTAGAATGAGGTCTATAATTGTTACTGGGTTTTGGCATATCAAATACAACACGGGCGGCTTGCCAGTCTCTGCCCTGCAGATGGTATACCCTCAGTAGTAGGCTTTCAGTTTGTGCATTTACTGATGAACTGTGCTGTGCAAAGGGGAGAGATTGGCTTTTCTCTTGGGTGGAGGTCTGACAAGCTGTGGAGTCTGGATGTTGAAAATAGCTGCCCTCATGATGTAGGGGTTCCTCTGGCTTCTTCCTAGGCTCTATTGGGATGGAGGGCCAGTGTTAGAACCCTCCTTCCCTCCCAGATGCCTCCTGATCAGCTGAGCACAGGGAGAGCTGGTAGCAGCTCTGCCCCATGTATCTGTGTCGAATAGACTAGAAGAATAGTGCTAACTTATTCTAAGTATCACAACAAGAAATACTGAAGACTCTTTTGGAGGTTGGGGATGTGTTGTCCACCCAGCTGTGCTCAGGGTTTAATCTTGGCTCTGCACTCAAGTATTAGTTCTGGCAAGCTTGAGGGGTAATCTGGTTGCTGGGGTACTAGCCTGCCTTGCACAAGGACAACACTACTCCTTCTAGACTATCACTCTGGCACATGTTGACTTATTTTAAAATAAATAAAAGTCTCTTTTTTATCACAGGAAGCACAAGAACTTTTAAAGTGCATACAAATAGAAGTTTAAAAAAAGGAGGTAGTATATTCTCCTACTACAATTTTGCAGTACAAAATGCTTCTCTAGAAATATATATATATATGTATATACATATATATATGTATTTCTATATATATATATATGTAGTAGAAAACAATATGAACAAAATATGACACCTGCTTGGTAGAGTGCCCGTCATTTCTCTATCTTATCATAGCAACAGCATTTTATTTCTCTCAGTTCCAAACTCTGGTTACTCTCTTGCCATCTATTTTACATCTGTTTTATACTTGATTAGGAGTTAAAATAAGAATTAAATTCAGAAAATTTTGAGTTTAAATGTTCAGCATTAGTAGAACAAATACTTTCAAATAGAAAATTGTAGAGATGAGAGACACGTGTTTTAATGTTTATTTTACAGTCTAACTTTGCATTGAATGCTGGAAAGATAAATATATGAAAACTTATCTTCCAGAAATCTTCTGAATTGAGAAGATACCATGTCAGATGCCACAGTATCAGAGAAATTGTGGTTTTGGAGTGAAAGTGCACATTTGTAACCAGTATTTAAGCTGTCTGATGCTTGGTTTTCCAGCTTCAGTGGTGCTAGAATGTGACCTAATCAACACAACGAAATAAACATTTGGGGGACAAAAGGTTACCACAAGAGAATCATTCCATATTTAGACTGATAAGAAAATATTTATATTAGTATAAAGAATACTATCTGATTTAAGCAGAAAGGCTCAAATGCAAATAGACAGGTGCTTATGAAAACACTAAAATCTCTGAGGCCACAGCTTCTCAAAGGCATTTCAGTAGTGTTACTTAAAACCGCCATCAAACTAATCTCACTTAAATGGGAAGATATTCACAAGCAGAAGATGAGGCATCAGAAAGACACACATGGCCAGTGGATTATGGTAATTTTCACAAAGAATTTTCTTATCTAAGATGTAGGATTAGAAAGGTTTTGCCAAAATCCAGGAACATGCCAAGCTGCTGCTGATAGTCCAAACTGACAAAACTACTCACTCTTCCCCATCTCTTTCTCTATACAAAGGAAGACAACAGATAGGGGAAGGGTTAATTTTTTTCTATTAGGTAAATGTTAGAAACAGCCCTGATATTTCAATATTTCCTAATAGAAGTAATACATATGATATTAGATAAATTAAAACCAGAAAAATAGTTATATGAGTATCTGTGAAATATAGTTTTCCTATCTTGAATACAAATAAATAATTGAAACTTAAGTATGTATAGCTTGGTTAAAATAGTGTAAAGAAAATCATAAAGAAATTAGTTATCATCCTTAAAAAAAATCTATCTATACTCAACACCCCCACACAAATTTTTCTATTAAAAAACTAGTTTATTTCACTGTCTTCTCCTTAATCTCTTCTACAAGAAAACCAAATAACCTGGGCCAAGATGTACATAGAAACTGACTTTACTTGTTTCCTGCGAAGGACATAACATTTCCGGAGAACCACAGCCCGGCTATGTACTATAGGACTTTAGCGAGGTTTGTCAGCTGCTTTAGGGAGGCTAACAGGGCCTTAATGTCCACACCAGGGAGGGACTCAGTCAGACCGTGACCAGTTCTGACAGCCAGGGTGCTTCTTCACAAAAGTTTTATTGTACGTTCATGTAAACATTTTCTGAATACTTTATAGAATAACCAGAATGGAGGCTATCCAAACCATTAAAGAGTTTTCCATGTAGTTTATTGTAAAATTTCAGAGGAGTCAATTCACTTGGAAATAAAAGGAGATTGGTTTAATTTGACATTTTTAACCTAGAAAACTTTGTGTGTGTGTGTTTGTGCGTATGTGGTGTTGCTTATTTATGCAGTTTCATTTATTTTTATAATTGTTGTATCGTGAATTAGAGACAGAATCAATCTCAAATTCTAATTAAGATGTAAAAAATAATGTGATGCTGTAACTAGCATTTTATTTTATTTCTTTTAAAAAGCACATGTTTAGTCAGCTATAATATATTCATTTGCAAGTATGTGTTAATGTGTGATTCTTTTTGTTTGCCTCTAGCAGTGAAGGCAGTGTTTAAATGTTCTGAAATTTTAGCATTGTCAAGCATAATGAATGCCACAGTTTGTGTCTACAGAATGAGTTACATAGATTGTAATTAATCACAAAATAAAAATGTGCCTGATGTTTTTATAAAAGTCCATTTTACAGTTACAAGTTATCCAATGATCTGTCATGTTTTTACTCTAAAGACAGTTACAGACAAAAGAATAATTAGCTAAATATAACTCATTCACAGAAGTAATTTCTGTTTTAATTAAAGTAATGTAATTAGCTGGCCTTCTTGTATCAAGATACATTTGGCATATTTTAGAGTTTAATTTTTGGTATTGAATTATAAAAACCTTAATTGTGCCAGTTAATTAAACAGCAGCATTACACAGTGTCAAGAAGATTAGGCAGCATCAGTTGTTTATGTTTGTAATCTTTCTTCTGCAGGGCCCAAGAATGAGCTGTTCCTCTTTTATGGGAAAGGACGCCCAGGAATTGTTAGAGGCATGGACTTGAATACCAAGATAGCCGATGAATACATGATCCCTATAGAAAATCTTGTAAACCCTCGTGCTTTTAGATTTTCATGCAGAAACCAATTATATCTACTTTGCTGACACTACTAGTTTCCTAATTGGCCGGCAGAAGATAGATGGAACAGAAAGAGAAACCATCCTGAAAGACGGTAAGTGGCAATGTATGACATCAGCATCAGACTGCCCAGGCACGAAGCACTTTCATGGACACAGATAATAAATAGCAAAATTATTTTAACTAGAAACCATTACTATTGATTTTATCATATTTATTCATGGAATTTTCTTTTTCACATCATTTAGGTTTTTTTATATAGCAGAATATTTAAACTATCATTAACAATGGAGCCTAATGGAGGTGTAAGAGGCCAAAGAGTGGCTAATGCATTGATCTTGCACAATATCAACTTGGTAGTCAGCAGTGTGTATGGTCCCATAGGCACTGTCAGAAGTGATCTCGGAACATAGAATTACTAAGGGGGTAAGCCTTGAGTATCAAGGGGATATGGATCAAAAAAGAAATGAAAAATTGAAACCTACAAGTGTCTTCTACACTTCATATATTATAGGAATTAAATTAATCAATTTCTTTATCTTCATCAAATAATCAGATTTTTAGTAATATGTCTAAAGTGCTAGATGGAAAAACAGAGGATTTAACAGTACCTTAGGAACTTCTGTTATGTGTTCTCAATATAATGGCTGTCTTTTCATTTGAAAGGCACTTAATTTATCAAAGTCCCATTGCCAACACAATTCATGTAAATTGTTTATTGTTTTAAATTTTGTAACTGGTGTCCTCTGTATTTGTCCCTTAACTATATGAGCCCAGAAAAGTTTCAATTAATTACAAATAATTTTCTTTATGCAAATGTTGGTACTTAAATGTGTATTATTTACTTTAATAGAAATCATTTATCAGCAAAGCGAAACATGATAGGGTCCGATGGAAATGTTACTGGCACCCGCTTGAGCAAATCGATGAATAACGGGATTCAAGTGATCAAGTGATGAAGTGATCAATAGAAATCATTTACTTGTATAAGTTGCTTGACTTAGGCATAGTCAGTAAAGTAGCCCCAATAATGCAATTTTGACATAAGCAGAAAATTTCTTTTTCTTTCTTTTTTTAATATATTAAAATCCATAATTTATTGAACATTAACTGTGTTTTTATATATGTAAGACCTGTGATACTATCACAGAAGAATTGTGATACTATCACAGAAGACAAAAAGGTATTTTAGGAAATAGTACTTTGAAGGAGTTCATAATATTTAGTTGAAGATAATCACTTGAAGATTTGATCACTTGACATCCCGTTATTCGCCGATTTGCTCAAGCGGGTGCCAGTAATATTTCCATTTTAACCTATCACGTACCAGTGTAGCCCAATGGCATCCGGTTGCTTCAGGAATACAAAGAGTCTCAAACCGTAGGTTCAGGGTCTTGATGAAGAAGTCTGACCATCTTGTAGGTGGGTGGCCACGTTATCTTTTGGTATTCCGTGGGATCCAGTCGGTAACGGCTCTAGTCCAGCGGTCATCTCCAAATCACATTACATATTCAGCCCATCTGATTTTCGATGCCTTGGCAAATGAGTCAGTGTCTCGGACTCTGGAACAGCAACAGAGGTTGGAGCTGTGGATTCCTTCTTTCACTTGAGTGAGGCGTGATATTCCAAGTAAAGCTCTTTCGATTCCTCTTCGGGAGACCCGAATAGCATTCTCATCCTGCTTTCATAGGGCCCAGGTCTCTGAGCATATGTTAATGTTGAAGATAATACATATATATTATAAATGGACAGAGTTTTTCGCACTTAAGTTCTTCATGGGCCAGGAAAACTGTAAATAATGAAGAATGTCTCTGTAATGTAAATGCACAGGAAATAAATAGTTATGTAGGTATATATAAATGGAGATATTTAAGTTATTCATGGGTAAAAGTGGCGCCTGAGCTCGATCATTATTCATCAATTTTCTGACACTTAGTGGTCTGTCATCTGGCATGCTTACTAGTCCACATACTGGAAGTTCCAACCCAGCCTGTAGTCCAGTGGTTTCCAACCATTCTACACCTGTACATTTGTATCAGTTCCTGAAGCAGTGATTGAAGACAGCTGACTGAGATTGTAAAGGATGAAAGGGAAAAGGGAAAAGAATGATAATTTGACATCTAAGAATTCTAAGTAAATAAAAGCAAAACCACAAAAAACAATGTTTCTATGGGGATGGGAAGGGATTAAGAACATCAGTACTGGAGGGGCCGGAGCGATAGCCCAGCGGGTAGGGCGCTTGCCTTGCACGGCCGGCCTATGCCGGCCCGGGTTCGATCCCCGGCATCCCATATGGACCCCGAGCACCGCCAGGAGTAATTCCTGAGTGCAGAGCCAGGAGAAACCCCTGAGCATTGCTGGGTGTGACCCAAAAAGCAAAAAAAAAAAAAAAAAAAAAAAAAAAAAATAAAAATAAAAGAACATCAGTACTAGAGATTTTGTTTTCACAAAATAGTGACAGAAGAGATATGAAAAGTGGAAGATTTTGAAATGACACTTAAGAGATCACAGGGTTTGGATAAAACCCTACAACCACTAAAAGGATGGAAATAGTTAAAACTCATTGACATATGAATAAAATGACATATTAGGAGAATCAATCTAGTGCTGGTGTGCAGAAACAATCAACAAGAAAAAGGAAGAGAATGAAAACAGAAACATAAAATTGCAGGCTGAGTGGTAATGAACAGTGGTCTTGCCTATCTTTTTAGAAGAAAAACAGAGACATTAGATTACTCATTCAACTCAGCTTTACTTTAAATCAATCAAGCCATTAATGATAAAAGTACTCTTCCATGAGTGACAAATGAAGTGTGAAAATGAAAAATATTTATATTTTGTCTTTTTATAGTTTACAGATTGAAGTAATATAAATTCACCATGATTTAATATTCTCAGGGATTGTCTACTTAAGGATTTTTTATTAGACATGGCAGAGACTGCCTACTTTTTAATGTTCTTTCAGATAATATGGATTTGACAATTTTAAAAGGACAGAGAGTTTGCATATTTTATCTACCAAGAAGAATTTCAATGGCTTTGGCTTAACAATTTCAAGACACTGCAATATGATACTCAGTGTTGCTTTCCTTTAAAAAATGTCAATCTATGAGCAGTTACTGACTGTTCCAACTAATAATGCTAACTTTGATTATAACATCTCATCAGTGACAGTGGTGGATCTAGGTGATCTAAGCAGAGTACAGAGTAAAGTCCTAATTGCTGCTTGTAGCCAGAAACATTTGTTGTATTGGTGGAGCAATAAGAGAGTTATGGGGACATTTTGTAGATTTTCACAACTGAGATATATTTTGGGAATTTCGTGTGAGATATAGATTAGCATCCTTTTGCTAGTTTATCTTTTATTCATACAAGTAAGAGTGAAAATAGACATTAAGATAAAATGATTTATATTTGGCTAATGACAACTCATGATTCATAGAAACATAAACATTAAGTTCTGTGCGTAATCATTTGGTTCATATCACTCCAACCTGAAGTCCAACAGACATTGCTTGGCTTGACAATGGATTTTGTAAACATTATAATACTCGGAGATTGCATGAATATGTACAAATTGGAACAAAAGGTTCAAAATGTTTGCTGCTTGTACATAAGCAGTTGTATTTGTATAAACATATGTTCTTTAAAAAAGTTTTTCACAGAAAGACTTATGTACATTCACTGTTATTTTCTGTCAATGATTTATTGAAAGCCTCTGAATTTAGCATATCCTAAGGATTTCATATAAACTAGTATAATAAAACAGTAGCTAAATATGGAAGGAAATTTTCCACTTAAGGTACTTATATATCAATAATTTCTGAAAATCAAAATAAGAATAGAATTGTATTAAACTGGATACTGTTATTCCTATTTCCCAAATTATGCCTTTTTGCTATTTGTGTAGTCACCCCTAGAAAAGCTCAGACTTAGGTCTAGCTGTGCTCTGAGGGATCACTGCTGGCCGTGTTCAGGGGGGGATATATTGGATCAAGGTGATTACAGCAAGCAAATGCCCTGTCCATTTACTATAATGCTACCCCTACCATTAATTAATGCAATTTATATTTCTACTTTATTAACTATTTTACATATAATAATTATTCAGTAAACCCTTTCCCTGTACCTAGTGCTATTATAGGTAATGAGAGCTTTATTATAAAAGATACAATTTCCTATTCAGTTCATATGCAAATAATTGGAGACATGATAAAAATCAACAACAAAAACTTCACAATCACGCTTGAACTAGATAATGGTGTTTTCAGGGAAATTAAGCAAAACATTTTTTGGAAAATAAAAATATATTAGCCAGATAAAAAGTAGATTAAGTGCACAAAACATTTAAATGATCCATAATACACATATGTGTGATGCTATAAGGAACAACATCAATGTTCTCTGAACACTGAATCATTGCAGGATGCCTTATAAATTTAATTTTTCTGCTTGATGTCTTGGCAAATATAAATATTCATTTTATGTATTATGTATTATAATAAAAACAGAAATAAAATATCAAATGACAATTTGGTCTTGTTTTGCTATAGCATGCATTACATCAGTCTAGTAATGTACTGATTTTAAAACTGCATAAATTAATTCTACCAGGATATGCAAGCAGAAGCTATGCCAGTATATATATATATATATATATATATACATACATATATATTTAGCTATATATTTATATATTTAAATATATATGACTACATATTTACTATATAATGTATAAATTGATTCTTATAGTTTTATATATAAATATATAAATAAATATACTTGTATGAATACATTAGCTATAGAAATTACAGGGGCCGGAGCCATGGTCCAGCGGGTAGGGCATTTGCCTTTCACACAGCCGGCCTGTGCCAGCCCGGGGTTCTATCCCCGGCATCCCATATGGTCCCCCAAGCACCGCCAGGAGTAATTCCTGAATGCAGAGCCAGGAGAAATCCCTGAGCATTGCCAGGGTGACCCAGAAAGAAAAAAAAAGAAATTACATATAAATGCTGCATGATGTCCTCTGGCCTTTCAAACCCAGATTCTTATCTTCAGAGCCCGCATTTTCACAGCCTTAATTTATTGCCTACCATCATTAACAGCATCAAATGGCCTGAAATAGAAAAAGATTGTGGCCCCTGGGATGAACTCGGAGCCACAGCAGAGCCTGGTAAGCTATCCGTGGTGTATTTGATATGCCCAAAACGGTAACAATAATGAACCTCATTACAACTAATGGAGACGTTACTGGCACGTGCTCAAGCAAATCAATGAACAACGAAAGACAAGTGATACAAGTGATACAAGTGGTTTACGTAGATTCAACTATGTTTATAATATTATTTTTATTTATTTAATGATATTTAAAGTAAAATTATTGAATTAATAAAGTCAATATTTTTAAACAAATTTAACTATAATTATATTTCTTAAATATTTAAAATTTAGTTAAATTGTTGGATTATATCAGTAAAATCACTTACTTGGTATCCTATAATAAAACATTAAGCTATTCTCTTTCTAAGTGTTATTACTTGACTTTCCTAATATAATATTTACTCTATAACTATTGATGCAAATAGAATCTGCCATCATTCTCATATAATTTATTTTAAAATTTGATTTTTAAGACAATTTTATTGCAGAGTAAAAATATAGAACATTTCACCATGTACTAAGTGTTCCCCACGCCCCACAGGGGAAGGTCGGTTTGGGTCACACAAAGTAATGCTCAGAAATTCTTGGTTCTGCACTTAGGGGGACACAGGTCTGCCACAAGCAAGGAAAATGCTGTACCACAGTACTATTGGTATGGCTCCTATTTAACCATTTTTAAGAGCTCAGTGTATACTAATGGAAAAGCAACACACAGTGAAATTAAAAATTTATCCCCAAGAAAGATCAATGTTATTGCTGCCAATCTTTGCTGTAATTTCTATTTAATCTTATTTTCCCATTATAATTTTACTTTTGGAAGCATTACATAAAATTATCTAATCTATAAAGTTTTAGTTTGTTTTGAATAACTTTGATCATTTGATCACTTGATCACTTGACATCCCTTTATTTGTTGATTTGCTCAAGCAGGCACCAGTAACATTTCCATTTGACCATATCACGTGCCAGTGTAGACCAAAGACATCTGCTTGCTTCAGGAATATGAAAAGCCTCAAACCGTTCATTCCGGGTCTTGACAAAGAAGTCTGACCATCTTGTAGGTGGGCAGCCACGTGATCTTTTGATATCCAGTGGGATCCAGTTGGTAACGGTTCTAGTCCAGCAGTCATTTCCAAATCACATTACATGTCCAGCCCATCTGATTTTGTTGCTTTTGCAAATGAGACAGCGTCCCTGACTCTGGATTGTTGATGGAGGTTGGAACTTGGAATTCCTTCTCTTACTTGAGTGAGGCGTGATCTTACAAGGAAAGCTCTTTTGATTCCTCTTTGGGAGACCCGAATAGCATTCTCATCCTGCTTTCATAGGACCCAGGTCTCTGAGGCGTATGTTAATGCAGGGAGCACAGTGGAGTCGAAGAGATGTGCCTGGAGCTGGTGGTTCTTTGCCCTTTTAGCTATTTCTTCAATGCTCTTGAAGGCATTTTATGCTGCTCTCCTCTTCCTGCACAGCTCAGGTTTAGGTCTTCATCATGTTGAGTTCTCGACCTAGGTACACATAACTGCTGCATTCAGAGATGTTTGTCTGTTGAGAGTGAATGCACCCTCTGGAACTAGTTCATTTTTCATGAACATAGTTTTGTTGAGATTCAGCTGTAGACCTATTTTTCCACATTCTTGGTCAAAGTCAGCCAGCATTTGTGCTGCTTGACTAATGTTTGGTGTTATTAGAATTATGTCATCAGCTAAGCGGAGGTGGTGCAGTTGCTGGCTGTCTATTATCAATCCCACTCCTTCCCATTTTAATTGTTGCATGATGTTCCCGAGGGTGGCGCTGAAGAATTTTGGTAAAATGGTATCACCCTGCTGAACCCCTCTTTTAACATTATTGATCAGTTCCTTATAGAATGGTGAGATCCTGGTGGTGAATCCGTAATACAGCTCATGAAGGATCTTGATGTATTGGGTTTGAATGCCCTGTTTTGCTAGGGTTTCAATGACAACTTAGGTCTCAACAGAATAAAGTCTTTCTTTAAATCAACGAACATCAGACAGAGCAGCATCTTGAACTCCCTACAAACCTCAATGAGCTTGGGTACCATGTGGATATGGTCGATTGTGTTGAATCCTTTCCGGAAGTCAGCTTGCTCACATGGTTGTTCTTCATCTAATGTTCTGCCAATTCTGTTCAGGATGACTCAAGTGAACAGCTTGTAGATGATGGACAACAGGCAGATGGGGTGATAGTTGCCAATGTCATGGATGTCTCCCTTCTT
The DNA here is from genome assembly GCA_021461705.1 of Cryptotis parvus. Classification (NCBI taxonomy): domain Eukaryota; kingdom Metazoa; phylum Chordata; class Mammalia; order Eulipotyphla; family Soricidae; genus Cryptotis; species Cryptotis parvus. Next base: position 414,425 of record JAJIBD010001004.1, on the reverse strand, counting down.
GAACAGTAGAACTGTCCTGCTAGTTTCTCTCCGACTGTACCTTGCATTCAGCAGGTAGCTTGTCAATTGCCGAGCCAGTGTATGAATGATTACTGATGGCAGATTCTTCAGGTGTTGGGGTCTGATTTTGGGTGGTTGCTGTTCACTTCTTTATCAATGAAATGGCATGTTGAATTTCAGAATGGAGGACATTGGGTACAACGTATCAATCCTGTGGAATATGGTGTGTGGCAGGTGGACATGGCTATCAAAGATATCTGAGTAGAAGTCATGTGTAATCTTCTCCATTGCCTTTCTGGAAGAAGTACAATATCCATCAGGACGTTGGAGGGTAGTCACTTGGTCTTATAGTTGGTGAATGACAGGCGGGCGTTGTGAATGCTTTTCCTGGCTTATACTGCATTGGCCAGTATTTTCGCTCTTCTCTCTTTGAAGTCTTCCTTTATTGCTTCTCTGCACTGCTTTGCAAGTTTGGAAGTTAGGATTTGGTTGCCTGAGTTTTGGGTCTTGTCATGTTGGCTAATGAGTTCCAGAGTTTTTGAAGAAAAACGTCCTTTTGTCTCTCTCTCTCTCTCTCTCTCTCTCTCAGCATTCTTCACACAATCATGGAGGTGCTGAACCAGTTGGTTGTATTCTTCATCGATGTCATCAATGATGGCATCTTCCCATGTTGCTGCAATGGTGCCAAGCAGTTCCCAGTTGGTGTTCATTCTGCATGAAGTAGAATTTTGCATAAAGGAGACAGTGGTCCGATCCTGTTTGGAATATTGGGATAACAACGACATTGGTCAGGCAAAACTGTCAATTGAATATGATGTGGTCAATTTCATTGTGGATGTCCACCAGGCGATTACCATGCCCAATGTTTTGAATTTGCCTTCTGGAACTGTGAGTTCCCATGAATGGTCTTGATAATACTTCCGATAACTTTGATAATACTTTTGAATCTGTCACTTGCTGGTGAATGAAACAAAAGTCAAATTTTATTCTGGGGTCATGTCATGTTATATGGAAGTACCACCAAGTTTTTCATTTGCTTTTATTTTCATGTTTATTTGTACTGCTTCAAGTTTGGTAAAGTATGAAAGCAATCTCTTATGCTATTCATATAGTACTCCATTTGGGCAATGGATTTTTATTCTAAGCATGAATTTCTAATTATATAGAATGTGTGTGTAACATTATAAAAATGGTCATTTTCATTCCGTTCCTTTTCTTTTTGATTTTGTGCGAAAGTGGACGCACCCATTTGTGCTCAGGTCTTACTTATTACATTCAGGTTTCACTTCTGAAGGTACTCAGGGGACTATATGTGGTTTCAGAAATCAAACACATCAGCTGCATGCAGAGCAAATACCCTATGCACTGCATTATCTCCCTCAATCTAGCTCAGTCTGTTTTTAAATATTTTTTTAAAGTTGGGTTGTTTTGTTCTGAATAATCTAATATTATGGTTTCAGATGTTTTCCCTTCTCTCCAGTAGATCACATTGTAATTAACTTTTTATTTGAGACTTTAAAGTTGGTATATGTTGGTGCCATATTTTTGTTTGTGTTGTGGTCAAGCCAGGAGGTATTTCTGACTCTTCTCAGGGATTACTCCTTGTTCTGTGCTCAGGTATTACTCTCATGGTGCACAGCGCACCATATGCCATTCTATGAATCAAACCCAAGTCACCAATTACAAGGCAAGTGTCTTACCCCCTGTACTCTCTCCCCAGACCTTACCCATTAATATAATTTGGAGATTTCCTTATGTTGTTCCTCTTTTTTCCTTATGTTGTTCCTCTTAGGATATGATTATATTGAAAGCTGGTTTTTCTGACTAAGTAATTTTTAATCTATTTGATTATAGAGAAATGGTGTGTCTTGATTGTTTTATTCACTATCAGTTTAGGTATAATGTGTCAGTATTTTAGAGATGAGCTTTTCATTATCTTTCTTGGAAGTCAAAAAGTTCTCTCTTTATCTGTGAACAGGAGAGAATTAGTAGCAGACATCTGCTTTTTAAAATTAATCTGTGATTTGAGATCAAAGCAAATATATTGCTGCTTTTCCAGTGCCAAACAACTTTACTTAAGTTTTCTCTTAGCATCCTTCCTCCTTTGTTTAGGACCAGGCAATGGAGTTTCTTTTCTTCCGAACAATGACTTCCAAACAATGACTATTGTTACCTGTTAAGTGTAGCTAGTTTGTTGTGGGCTAGTGAGAGAAGAATCCTCTGCCTTCAGGGTTATAGCTTTGACATCTACAACTCATTCTACACTAGGAAGGCATTTCGCTTTTCCTTCTTTTTTTTTTCACCAGGAAATAGATTTCTCATTTTATAGTGGCAGATGATTTTTGTTCCTAGACCTCCATAGGCAGTGATTTTTTTGCTTTGTTCTGGGAGTGGTAATGTTCCATTTCCTTGTCTAGTGCTTTAAGGTCATCCTTTTGAGAGAAAGTGTGGATTTTCGGGTGTTTGGAGTCTGTGCCATCACAGGGCCCGTGCAGTTCTGTGTCTTCAATGCTTCCCTTTGTTAGGTAACTGAAAGGACTCTTTGTATAGGGTTTCCCAAGGAGTCAAAACTCTCATATTAAACCACATTCCTTTTTTCAGAATTCTTTTTGCCACTTTTATTTTTGAAAAACCTACTTTCCTGGCAATCACTTCTTTCTATTTTGCTTTCAAAGGTAAAGTACTTCTGAGCTTTTCATTTTGTTTTGTTTTGTTTGTTTTTGAAGATGCCTGTCACCCTTTAGATTTCCTTCTTTCATCTTGTTATATTGGACTATAATCTAGACTTTAAAATGTTGCCATCTTTTAGATTATTGTGATTCTCTTATGTGATTAAACAGGTTTTTACAGTTTTGTGCATGACAAGTGAAGCGCAGCTCTAAAAAAATCCGCTAATATAAATGGACTGTGATGAACCATGCTGAAATATTTTATTAAACTCTCTACTCCCTTTTACCAATGCATGACAGTCTTTTTTTTAATTACTGAGAACTACTTATGAATACATTTAAATCTTTTGGGATGATTTTAAACATCAAGTTTACAATAAAGAGATAATAGTAATACTTGATACAAGAATATATAAGTATTATGTTTCTATCACTAAACTCATTTGTATTATTTTAACCCAAGTAGTTGTGAGTGTTTTTATTTTGATAAATGAAATATTGGTGGATATGCTATAATATCAGAAAATAAAATGCTTATTATAAAGGAGATGGTAATGAAGCTATTAAGGAATTTCTCATAACCTGATTCCTGTATTATTCAGGTTTCCATTCATTACCCTATATAAAGTAGTATTAATTGCTATAGGTATCATTGATAGGAAGAGTGTTCCTCTGAAAATATAGTGTTTTTCACAAAGCATATTTTAGCTGATTTTGTCTCTCAGGAAGAAGAGTTACGTGTTTGGTCATGCATTTTAGTTGGGGATTTCACATGTTTTACTTCAAATCACAATGCTGGCATTTTTGGGGATATATAATTTTTATTGTTGAAGCACCTGCCACACATAGCAGCAGGTTGCTATGCTCATATAGATCTCGTCAACTGGGTGCCAGAAACTACTCTCTGTTTCCATCCTATGCGCCTCAAAGAGCAGAGATGCAGAGACTAACTGGTATAGGCATGCACTTTAGAGTTCTGACCAAACCTGACCAGAGTATTCTAATACAGCTAAGGAAGGTACTTTTAGTCACTTGGTGTTTATAAAATATATAAATTGGTATAAATAGCTAACAAAGTTGAAAAATATGCTATGAGTGATTAGAGATTGTGAGAATATTTGCTGGAATTGATTTGGCCAATTGATACTAATTAGATAGACCAGTTGACAAGAAAGCATAGATAATAAATAAATTAATAAATTCATAAATAAATAGATTTCCCAGTTGACGATAAATAAGTAGGAACAGTTGATAATGAAGCAAAACCTGAGGGACCAGAGAGAGAGAAAGAGAGAGTACAGCATGTATTTGGGCCAACCTGGGTTCAATCTCTGGCATCTCTTATGCTTCCCTGAGCCAACCAGGAGTAATTCCTTAACACTGCTGGGTTTGTCCTCAAAACAAAAACAAAAATAATCAAGCCTGGGCCAGAGTGATAGTATAGCAAGTAAGATGCTTGCTTCAGATTTAACAGGTCTAAGCTTGATTCCCAGAAGCACATATGGATCCTCATGAACCTTCAGAAGGGATCCTGGAGCACAGCATCAGAAATAATCCCTGAGCACTGCTGGCTGTCTTCCAATCTCTCAGTCCCTGACAAAAAGAAAGGTGAAAGTAAAAGAAAAGAAAAATAGGCTAAATCATACCAGTTATAGAGTTGTAAAAGAGATCTCTAAGTTTTAACAAAAGAGGTGAAAAAGGCTTGAGGTGGTGTTCAAGGCAATTTTATATTCAAGTCAACTTAGTACAATGGCTGAAGTTCAAGTTCCTGCCCGTTCACTTAATCATACCACTCAGTAACACATACATATAATAGTTTGTGTTGAGGTCATATATTTAGGACAAAAAGTTTCACTGCAAAAGGATTAATGTTTAAAGCATAGAAAAATAAATGGATTTTTTTGTTGTTCCTTTGGGCCCTAGCTGGTATTCAGGACTTACTTTCCGAGCTTTATGCTCAGGGGACTATCTAGATTGCCAGGATCAAACTCAGATCATCTGCATGTAAATCAAATACTCTGCTTGCTGAACTATCTCTTGAGCCTCCAGATATATCTATTTTTAACAATGTTGTTTTGTTGACTTTGTTATGACAGCTATAAGACCTAGAAATTATTAAATACACTAAATATATGCAGATAAATCATATGATGAAAATATTGAAATTTATAATTCAAAATATCCTGAGCACATAGAAAACAAGGTAATCTTAACTAATAAGACATAATATCAGATGTAACTATTTTTAAAAAATAAAAAAATCAGAAAGTTTAATAATTTTTCAAGGTAATTTGTTGACTTTCAGAGAATGTGGAAAGATAGGGCTACGGCTGAATCTCAACAAAACTATGTTCATAAAAATGAACTAGTTCCATAAGCACCATTCACTCTCAATGGAACAAACATCTCTGAATGCAGCAGTTATGTGTACCTAAATCAAGAAGTCAACATGATGAACGACCTACAACCTGAGCTGCGCAGGAGGAAGAGAGCAGCTTGGAATGCCTTCAAAAGCATTGAAGAAATAGCTAAAAAGACAAAGATCCTCTGGCTCCAGGCACATCTCTTCAAGTCCACCGTTCTCCCTGCATTAACATATGCCTCAGAGACCTGGGCCGTATGAAAGCAGGATGAGAATGCTATTTGGGTCTCCCAAAGAGGAATTGAAAGAGCTATGCTTGGAATATCACGCCTCACTCAAGTGAAAGAAGGAATCTGGAACTCTGACCTCTGTTGCTGTTCCAGAGTCAGGGACACTGTCTCGTTTGCCAAGGCACTGAAAATCAGATGGGCTGGACATATAATGCGATTTTGTGGTGACTGCTGGACTAGAGCCGTTACCGACTGTATCCCACGTGATGTCAAAAGATCACTTGGCCACCCACCTACAAGATGGTCAGACTTCTTCGTCAAGACCCTGAACAAACACCCTACCTTAGACTTGAAATAATAACAAAATATTTGATAATAGCAATTTGGAAATGCAATTTTTTAAAGGATCATTTTAATGCAGCACAAATATTAAAATGGCAAGTGCAGGACTCAGTGTTTAAGTTGTATTCTGTTCCATAGCTTAAGGGCAGTGTAACATTGGATAGGTTAAGTACTTATGCTATCACTTATGTAAAATGGAAGCAATAGTTGATTTTTGTTAATCTGTGGTTAGTTCCACCAGTATGTTCGCATTATTTTATATTTATACTATGTTATTTAATTGAAATCTTAATAAGTTAATTAATAGTAGTTAATAAATTCAGAAACTGTAATGAATAAATTCAGAAGCTAGTGGCCAATAAATTCAGAAAGTTTATGTCACCTGCTCCAAATCTAATGCATGTAGCAACAAGGTAGTAACTGTGTTCCTAGTTTTATACCTGTAAGATATTTATACAATATAGTATGTTAAATAATCATCACTTGTATCACTTGCCTTCCCGCTTTTCATCGATTTGCTCAAGCCAGAGCCAGAAATGTCTCCATTCATTGGGAACGAGGTCCATTATTGTTGTTACTGTTTTTGGCATACCGAATACACCACTAGTAGTTTGCCAGGCTCTGCCGTTCTCTGGGTTAAATAATCATACATAAAATAAATAAATTCTGTAAGAGTTATGCTCTAGAATAATTGGGAAAGCCAGATAATCCAAGAATTTATATAGAAAGCAGCAGGTTTTTATTCAGCTTTTCACCTTTCAGTCAAATATGCTAGAAAGAATAGTCTAGGAGAAATGAATGGTTATTGAAATGCTATACATCTTTTTTAAAAAATAAAGTGTGATCTATATGGGTGTTCTTTTATAATTCCCTGTTTCAAACTTGGATCAAGTTCACGATCACGATCACGATCTTCCCGTTAATCATCTATTTGCTAGAGCGGGCACCAGTAATATCTCAATATGTCCTGTCACATGCTGTAGAGCCAAGGGCATCGGCTTGGTACAGGAACATAAAGAGCCTCAAACCATTATATTAGGTCATGAGAATGATCTAATATAATTGTTACTGGCATTTGGCATATCAAATACAACACGAGCAGCTTGCTAGGCTTGCCGTAGGGGAGGCATACTCTATAAACACCTTTGGATCAAGTTAATTATGCTTTTTTGGGGGGTCACACCCAGCAATGCTCAGGGGTTACTGCTGGCTCTTCACTCAGGAACTACTCCTGATGGTGCTCAGGGGACCAAATGGGATACCAGGGATCGAATTGGGTCAGTTACGTGCAAAACTAATGCCCTACCTGCTGTGCTGTCGCTCTGGCCCTTCAACTTAATTATGGAAATATTAAATTTATTTCTAATTATACTGCTCTTTAGGATGTTCTTGTCGATGATTAGCTATTACATTAAATTTTGTATGTATCAATATAATTTGGGGGCTTACTTTTTAGATTTATCCTTACCGTACTGAGGTAGAAGAATATAAATGATTCCTTAAGATAATTCACCTTTTTATTGCTATAGAACTTAAGACGATTTTTTTATTTTTACTTTTTACATTGTAGTTTTTCAAGTGTAAATATTATGCTCATCAAAAATATTCACTAACGATTTTTTCAAAAATCCTCAAAATTATGCTTGTGATGTCTCTGAGAATACTGATAGCCTATTTAAAACAGTAGATGTGATATCTCTTTATTAAATGATGTGTCTTCTTTTGATACATATACTTATGGTGATGTTTATAATATCTTTGATTTGTATATGATTTCTGTAACTAATCAAATGTTTTAGATTTGATCGCTTTATCACTTGATCACTTGAATCCCATTATTCATCGATTTGCTCAAGCAACCAGTAACATTTCCATTGGACCCTATCACGTGCCAATGTAGTTCAATGGCATCTGGTTGATTCAGGAATATGAAGAGCCTCAAACTGTTCTTCAGGGTCTTGACAAAGAAGTCTTGACTATCTTGTAGGTGGGTGGCCACGTGATCTTTTGACATCCAGTGGGATCTAGTGGGTAGCGGCTCTAGTCCAGTGATCGTCTCCAAATCGCATTGCATGACCAGCCCATTAGATTTACTCAAAATATTTAAATTTTTAAGGATTTAAGTTTAACCAGGTGAGTTTTTTCAGGTATTTGGTACTCTGAAAATAATGTTATTGATAATCATATTGAAATATTGAGAATATTACTTGCTGATATTGTGCAGTGAATACGATAATCACAGATCCTAATTCTTGCCTATGGCCCAATTCAGTTGTTTCAGCACCATGTGAATGGTATTGCCTATCTTGGTAAATGCTGATAATAAGATGGGTGACATTTTAATGTTTATTGCATATTCTTTATGCTTTTTTCCTTATACAAAGTTGTTCAGTTTTTCTTTGTTTTTTAAAAACATTTTAATTGAATCAATGTGTATTAGACAATTATAAAGCTGTTCATGTTTTGGTTTCAGTCATACCGTGTTCTAATACCCATCTCTCCACCAGTGAAAACGTTGTTCATTTTATATCCACTAAGCAAATAAGGAGAAATTTTATTTAAAAATTCATTTTAGAAAATAAAATAAAGTTTAGAAATCACTGCGATTCTTTTTTTTTCCTCAGTGTTCAGTGTTTTTATTTTATTTTTTTTAAATATTTTATTACACCGCGATTCTTAAAGTTACATTTTTTTTCCTGACTGGATCATTAGTGAATTGAAATATTAACCTGCATTGGTGCTTCATGCATAGGATTTCTGAGTGAGTTAGTAGTAAACAATTGTGGAAAGTTTTTATATCATTGCAAGTAAAGATGTAACTATCCATGATCTGGTATTAAGGGTCACTCATTCATATGTTTATTTTGACAAACATGATTTATTGAGATCTTTTACAGATAGTCAATGTTTTAAGACCTGGAAACACAGTACTAAATAATGTGTACAGTATCTTGGAAAAAATATAGAAAAATTCTTGAAACTGCAGGATTTATAGGTGACTGTAAGAAGGAGAAAAAATCATGAATCAGTGAGACAATTTTCAATAAGTTATGCTTCTTTTTCAGATTTATAATAGTCTAACATATATTTATCATCCTTATTATTTTTATTGTAGACTTAATCTGTAGGCTAGGGAATTATATCAGCTCTATTTGTAACATTTTTCCCAAAAGGTAGAAAAAAAAGTAAAAGGAAAGGAAGTATATTTATTTTTCTCAAACCTTGCTTAAATACACTCATTGTCTTGTCTTTTGTGATTCATATATACCTAGAGAGAGTAAAAATGAAAATACGCATTTAGTCGCACCTGGAAAAATCACTCAATTGTTATAGAACTTGCCTGCCTTATTCTTGACTCTGAATTTGACACTGGCACAACACGCCTCCCTAAGCAAGCTCAGGGCTAGTCTTGATGACTTCTGAATACAGTCAGGTATTATCTGCAGAAGAGCTAAAATAATTGAAAAACTAACAAAAAATAAACAAAATTAACTCCATAGTTTCAAATGTTAAACCACAAATTATTTTCCAACCAGTGGACTATACAATATTTAGACAACTTGAATGAAGATTGTATAAAAAATCAGGATATTTAGTGTATTGGTAAAGTATTTATACTGCATCAGTTATTTTATTCTTTTCTTAACCCATTCTCTTTCCTTTTATAAGTTCTTTTCTGGTGGAGCTCTTTTTTTCAAATTCACGGATTTGGTTTCTAGCTTCCTCCATTTTGCTGCACAAACTTGCTACTGTATCTTTTAGCTCCTCTACTTCTATTTAAATAGTTCTGCCATTGCTTCTCTCTGACTCTTAAAACCTATTGATTCTAAGTTCAAATGTCACTTTCAGGTCATTAAGTACCCCCAGGTTAAGTGACTCTTGCTCAGTGTTGGGTAAGCTGACCGAGCCTTCTGGCAGGGCAATTTAGCCAGTGGTTCCAGTTTGGCTGTTCTACTTGCACAGATTATGCCAAAGATCAGATTTTTTATTACTTTCTTATTTATTTTTCCTTGGGGCTCATACCCCGCTGCCCTTACAAAGGGCTGAAAGATCTCTCCTGGCTGTGCTTTCCAGGTCATATGCTGTGATGGAATTGAACCAGGATCAACCACATGTAAGGAAACAGGTTTAGCCCCTGTACTACTACAGCCCTAGCTTTTTGTTTGTCTGTTTGTTTGTTTGTTGCTTTGGGTGGGGGAAAGGTCACACCCAGCAACGCTCAAGGGTTATTCCTGGCTCTGCACTCTGGAATTACTCCTGGCAGTGCTTTGGGTACCATAAAGGATGCTGGGGAATCGAACCCAGGTTGGCCTTGTGCAAGGCAAACACCCTACCCACTGTGCTACAGCTTCGGCCCTAGCCTTAATTTTTTAAAGCATTTTTCCATTTCCATTAATCTGAATCTTCTTTAGCAAGGTAGCAGCGCTAACCCGGTTCCAGCATGTCCACATTTATCTCTGTGGCAAGAATAAAAAATTTATGAAACGTTTATTTTAAATCAAAAAAAATATTCATAGTAAACAAAAATCTTGTTGTAAATGGTAAGGTATTAATAATTTGTCTAAAACTGTAGCAGTATTTAAAATTGAAAAATTTAGTTATTGTTTTAAATAAAAATCCTTTATAAGATTATAAGATTATATCCTTTATAAAATATATCTTAGAAAATATATACAATTCTATTCTGAGACAAGAATACTTGTGATGACTGGTCATTAACACTTAGCATCTGTAATTTTAATGTGCATTATATGTATGATTACAATGAAAACTGTCTCATTGTTATACTACAACTTGAACAAAATTATTGTGGTTTTATTTATTATTTAGAAACTGGCTTCATAAAGCTAATTTTGTATTTTATACAATTTCGCCAAATCGTAAGTTAAGCATTTTATTTGAGGGCAAGATATAGCATATGTATAGAAATAAAAATTGGATAAACATTTTTGAGAGAAAGCTTTCTTTTAATATTTGGTTGGTTTTACTTGGGGCCACACCTGGTGGTGCTCAGGGCTTACCTCTGGCTCTGTGCCCAGAATTACTCGCTATAGTTTTGGGGGAACCTATAGATGCCAGGGATAGAAACCAGGTGGACTGTTTGCAAGGCAAGTACCCTACAAACGCCACTATGGCTCCAGTCTAGACATCTTTGATTTTTACGATAAATTGGCAGCCTTATCAAGAGAGGGTAACTTTAAAACACAAGTTTTCTGTTTGTTTGTTTGCTTGCTTGCTTGTTTTTAAAATATTTAGAATTGATACAGCAGGAGCTAAGGTGGAGGCGCCGGGACACTTTAAGTCCCATCCATGGAACAGGAGGCCAATCAGATGTAGACTGGGCTGGCTGGGGGGGTGGAATTTGGCAGCAGAGAAGAGGAAGCCCCCAACCCCGTATCTCTCTCTCACTATCCCTCACATAGCATGCTCTCTTGACTCACTCCCCGGATCAGGTAGGGCAGCGTGCCTACACATAGGGCTCAGTACAGCAAGGCCAGGCAGGGGCGGGTCCGGATACAGATTTCCACTGCCCAGGATAAATCAAACTCAGGGAGGGGTTGGCTGCCCACAATAGTTCAGGCACAGAGTTAGTGGCAAGGTGCTGAGAGCAAGGGAGTCTCACCCAAAACCACAGGGCCATGGCTGAGAGTAGGAAAACCGGGACAGAGCGACAGGAGCTGCTGGGTACAACTGGGAGGTCCAGCAGCAGGTTCAGAGCATAGAGATCTCGCGCATGTGGCCGTGGCTAGAAGCCGGGACCGTCTACACAGGACAGAGAGAGCAGCCCAAGGACAGTACTTAGCCATCAAGCACGAGGTAAGTGCACGGTGAGGACAGGACAGGGAAGTCATTCTCGAGCCTGGGCAGCATCAGGGACCGGACTGGTGATGTCATTCATGGGTGTAAGAAAATTCTAGACAGAGGGGCGGGAAACCATCTACCTTGTGTTTGCAGTAAGCTTACTTTCAGTCTCCCGCGTTTTTATGAAATCTTTCATACAATTCCTAAGAACCCACCAACATGGGAAAATACACTTTTGCGATAACATATTTAGTAACAATCATTTTCGTTATTATAATTGGAAATACATACTAATATTTAGGTGAAATGCTTAGTATATTCCATTAAAAACAAGACCATCAGGAAAGAACTATCGGTACAGGGGCCACAGTAATTTCTGTGTGTAGAATCAGGAATAATCCCTGAGCTTTACTGGGTGCAGCCACAAATAAAAATAAAATAAGAAAAATATCAGTAGAGGGGATGTTTAGAAACCTCATGCTAAGGATGTATAAGCAGAACCTGTCATCACTGCATTGGTACAAAAGGGAGAAATCATAAAATGAGATTTAAGATTGCTATTTTACTTATAAGACAGCAAGTGGTATATACTTAAGTTGTTTGACCTGATCTTAAATCTCATAGGACAATGTGATAGTCCAGATAGATGCTAATCAAGTGATACACCTTGAGCTACCCTCCAGGGAATTTGTACCTTTTGAACAGACACCTAACGTTATAGCAACAGCACATTCTCTTCAGCCTTAGCATTTGAAGAGCAGGCATTATACATTAACATGGTCCTAAGTAATTTAGTTGCTTAGATGAATGGTTATAGAAACGTCAGTATAAGGTGACAGATAAGTACAAGTTCAGCACATTAAGCCAAAATGATCAGGACCTGCAAGGTCCATTGCGGGGCACCTGTCTCAGTACCCACAGTAAAATCTGTTAATCAGAACTCATAATGAAGACTGCTTATATCCTAAAGATAATAATGACTCATTTATTTCAATATCTCATGACAATTTTATATATAATTACTGTAAGTATGTTCCACATACCCATTTGGCAAAAGTGAATCCTATCCCTTAGGTTATTTTTCTGAAGTGTACCATAGATATCTACAAATACTTTTAATACTCTGTCATCTCCTGAAGACCCTGGGCATGATCCCACCTGAGGACATTGCAAATGTGATCCTGGTGTCTGAAATGAATTTCCCCAGGTGTTCAGTGCCTCTCCTAAATGAGTCTCATGCAGATTACTCAGGTCTTTGCCTGTGAGCATGCATTACATAACTGCATATATAGCCAGCTAGGTCTTTACCTCCATTCTCTGTTTGCATTTTTTTTTTATTTTTTAGTAACCATCGTTAGTGCAATTTGAGGTTTATATTTCTGTCTTGCTTCGATTTGTAGTTTTTAAGACAAAGGATTTTTTTTTTTCTTTTTTGTTTTTGGGTCACACCCGGCAATGCTCAGGGGGCGTTTCTCCTGGCTCTGCTAAGAGAAAAACTTGTTAGTAAAAGAATATTGCTGAGACTCTATTTGTTATCACCTATTCATAGTGGAACCTCATTCAACATTTATTTTGTAAAGGAACTAGAAAGTTTGTGTAGAAAAGAGTTTTAGGAAAGTCTCCTTTTATTGTGAGACAGGGTTGTTTATTCATCATTAGGAAATATTTCTCTTGTTTTTTTGTTTTGTTTTGTTTTGTTTTGTTTTGTTTTTGCTTTTTTGGGTCACACCGGCGGCGCTCAGGGGTTACTCCTGGCTCTGCATTCAGGAATTACTCCTGGCGGTGCTCGGGGGACCATATGGGATTCCAGCGATGGAACCTGGGCTGACACAGGCCAGCCGCATACAAGGCAAACACCCTAGCCCCTGGGCTATCGCTCTGGCCCCAAGAAATATTTCTGGCTTCCTAACTCAGACTTATTCGACTATAAGTCACTCCTCTGTGTGTGAAGGTCTCTTTTCATTCCGTTTAAGTTGCCCCTTTGGAATTTTTTTGGGCGTTTTGGGCCACCAATCAAAGCTAACTCATGACTCTGTGCTCAGGAAACACTCCTAAGGGTGTTTGGAGGAACACATGTGGTTCAAGGTATCCAACCTGTGTTGGCCACATACATACAAGACAAGAACTCTATCCAGTGTGCTATCTCTTTATCTTCTGCCCCGTTGGATCTTAGCAGTACAGGAACGGACACTGATTATTGATATGCTGGAGAATAATGCTGCAGTGCTACATGGTTGGTTACTGGTAACCAAGTTTATGATTTTATATCTTGTCTATGAGTTATATCTTTCATGAATAGTAGTAGCATTTTTTTGTGTTTTTTGGGTCACACCTGGCAATGCTCAGGGGTTACTCCTGGTTCTGCACTCAGGAATTACTCCTGGCGGTGCTCAGGGGACCATATGGGATACTGGGAATCGAACCCGGTCGGCTGCGTGCAAAGCAAACGCCCTACCCTCTGGACTATCGCTCCGGCCACAATAGTGGTAGCATTTATATAAAAGTTCAGTTGTTAACTATGCTTAAAATCTGTGTTTATTTTCCTTAGATTATTTTTCATTCTACTTATTATGCCACCTTTTACTCCTACACACATATAACCGCATCAAAGAGGATATATCTGAATGTCCTAAACACTTTGTCCTAAACAGCTTGCATATTTAAAACTGGCAAGTGTCTTTTTCTAATAGAATAAAAACACTATAATTATTCTGCCTACTAAAAAATAATCTCATTTGCATATCCCATTTTTTCTTTTTTTAAGTGATATGAGATATTGTTAATTGAATGAATCGTTCCTTGAAAAAGGTGTGAAAAGAGGAGAAATGTGTTCAAGAGAGAAATTAAGTATGCAAACAAACACAGAGACAAGCAAGCATTATATATATTCAAGGGAGAAAATGGGCTTGAAGAGTTATTCTCTTGAATTTAAAAAGAAAAACATGTTGAGATTGAGAGTAGTTTGTGTATTTGCTATCCATGACCTCGTAACTGAGAAATAGCCTTAGAATGAAAATAAAGTGGAGAAGAACAACCTTAGTTAACCACTGGGGACAGATTAAATAGAAAACTCTTGTCTGACCAAAGACTCCTGGAACCCCGTAAGATTGAAAATTAGCAGTTGATTAATTAAATCAGCTTCATTCACTCAAATCAGATACATATGAGCTATGATGCCTCAGGCTGTATTGAAATGCACACAAAAAGGATTTGTACTAATTGAACTACAAGAATCGGAGTCAGGAGAGTTGTGCAATTGCTGACTCCAAGGCAAGATAAGACATCCTAGACCGTAGGCATTTCTCCACACACGCTGTACTTGTTATTTAAGCCAGGTTAGCATACCATAATTCATGCATTTTGTAACGTTTCATTCCAACAGAAATTTTATGTCTATATGACTGTTATATAACTTGAATATATTATTAATATAACTGTTCTTAAAATGGCAACATTGAGATGGATGCAATTAAAATCAATTTATTATTTATGTTAATCAAATTATGTTAGGAAGTAATCATACTAAACCATTTTTTACATGGTAGAGCTCACTTGATGGCATTTGAAATATCTATACTTTCTAATACAAAATGTGTAAAATGTAAAGTCTCAGATTTATAATGATATTTTAACTTTAAATGTATGCTTCTCTTTGAAATATCACTTTGGAAATTCTAGTGAGTAAATTAACTTAAATAAGTTGTTGTAATTTTTATGCACATAATTATTTTATTTCTAATCTTGGCAAATTCTATACTTGTAGGACCTCATTCCCTTAACAGGGATCATTTCTAGAAATGAATTTGCTAACTAGAAGGATTTCTCAATGTTACTCATGTGAAAAATTTAATTTTTTGAAGATTATGTTTAGTTTTGTAATTGTAAATATTTGCTTCTTGTTTTATATTCTCTGATTAATATTCTCACTCTATTCTAGTAATAGATATTGAAAACAAATTATGAAATGCATATTAATTGTTGTTCTACTTTCACAAAGGTTTTTGTATTTGTGATATAGTTCCCAAATGAGAATGTTAAAAGCTCATTTAAGTCTTTATTTTATTTTATTAATTAAAAATTCTTGGAGCAATTAGATCCAAAATAAGAGACTAAAAATATGTCTAATTTATTTATTACAAAGAGGAGAGTAACTAATTTGATTCTCTTTTCTTTTGGAATAACTCTTTCCCTCTTTTGGAGCATACTGGATTGTGCTTAGGGCTTACTCCTGGCTCTATCTCAAAGATTGCTATAGGCAGGACCTGGTGAACTATGTAGAATGTTGGGGAATTATCACAGGTTTTTGGTGTAGGGAAAATACCTACCTCCTGTATAATCTCTCCAGCAACACAGGTTTAATTTTTTTAATATTATACATTTGAAACTTTTTTTCCTACAATTCTTACTGAAACAGCGATTTACAATACTATTGTAGCCAGAAAAATAAAACAGGATTATGTATTAGGATTAGGAGGATAAGGTATGCAATAATGTGATAATCTTATGTATCACATAGAAAATGAGGAATTCTGTCTTAAGCAGAACATTGTAATTCAGAATTTTTGATAGTTTTATCAATTCTGTTCAAGTGTTTTATTTCAACATTCTACCAATTATATACTATCACTTGATCATTTGAATCCCGTTATTCATCAATTTGCTCGAGCGGGCGCCAGTAACATTTCCACTGGACCCTATCACGTGCCAATGTAGCCCAATGGCATCTGGTTAATTCTGGAATATGAAGAACCTCAAACCGTTCCTTCAGGGTATTTACAAGGAAGTCTGACCATCTTGTAGGTGGGCGGCCACGTGAACTTTTGACATCCCGTGGGATCCAGTCGGTAATGGCTCTAGTCCAGTGGTTGTCTCCAAATCACATTACATATCCAGCCCATCTGATTTTCCATGCCTTGGCAAACGAGACAGCATCCCTGATTTTGGAATAGCGACGGAGATCAGAACTCTGGATTCCTTCTCTCACTTGAGTGAGGTGTTATATTCCAAGCATAGCTCTTTCAATTCCTCTCTGGGAGACCCGAATAGCATTCTCATCCTGCTTTCGTAGGGCCCAGGTCTCTGAGGCCTATGTTAATGCAGGGAGAACGGTGGAATCAAAGAGATGTGCCCGGAGCCGGAGGTTCTTTGTCCTTTTAGCTATTTCTTCAATGCTCTTGAAGGCATTCCATGCCGCTCTCTTCCTCCTGCGCAGCTCAGGTTTTAGGTCATTCATCATGTTGATTTCTCAACCTAGGTACACATAACTGCTGCATTCAGAGATGTTTGTTCCATTGAGAGTGAATGGGGCCTCTGGAACTAGTTCATTCTTCATGAACATACTTTTCTTTAGATTCAGCTGTAGACCTATCTTTCCACATTCTCGGTCAAAGTCAGCCAGCATTTGTGCCGCTTGGCTAATGTTTGGTGTTATTAGAACAATGTCATCAGTGAAGCGGAGGTGGTGTAGTTGCCGACCGTCTATCTTCACTCCCATTCCTTCCCATTCTAATTGTTGCATGATGTTCTCGAGGGTGGCGCTGAAGAGTTTTGGTGAAATGGTATCACCCTGTCGAACCCCTCTTTTCACAGTAATGATCACTTCTTTGTAGAATGGTGAGATCCTGGTGGTGAATCCGTAATACAGCTCACGAAGGATCTTGATGTATTGGGTTTGAACGCCCTGTTTGGCTAGGACTTCGATGACTGCTTCAGTCACCACAGAATCAAAGGCTTTCTGTAAATCAATGAATGTGAGACAGAGCGGCATCTTGTATTCCCTACAAACCTCAGTGAGCTTGATTACCGTGTGGATATGGTCGATTGTGCTGAATCCTTTCCAGAAGCCTGATTGCTCGCATGGTTGTCCTTCATCTAGTGTTCTGCTAATCCTGTTCAGGATGACTCGTGTAAACAGCTTGTAGGTGAGAGACAACAGGCAGATGGGGCGATAGTTGCCGATGTTGTGAATGTCTCCCTTCTTGAATAGTAAAACTGTCCTGCTGGTTTTCCATTGAGAGGGCACCTTGCATTCAGACAGGTAGCGTGTGAATTGCAGAGCTAGTGTATTGATGAGTACCGACAGCAGATTCTTCAGGTGTTCGGGTCTGACTTTGTCTGGGCCTGGTGCTGTTCCCTTCTTTACCGATGAGATGGCATGTCAGATTTCAGAAGGCAGAACTTTGGGAATGACATATCCATCCTGTGGAATTTGGTATGTGGGCAGGTGGATGTGGCTATCAAAGAGATTTGAGTAGAAGTCCTGGATAATCTTCTCCATTGCCTTTCTGGAAGATGTGATAGATTCATCAGGGTGTCGGAGGGCAGTCATCTTGGTCTTATAGTTGGCAAAGGATAGGTGGGCAGTGCGAATGCTTTTCCCGGCTTCTGCTGCATCTTCCAGTATTTCTGCTCTTCTGCCTTTGAGGTCTTCTTTTATCGCTTCTCTGCACTGTTTAGCAAGCTTGGACGTTAGCATTTGGTCTCCTGAGGCTCGCGCCTTGCCACGTTGGCGAATGAGCTCGAGAGTTTCTGAAGATAGGCGTCCTTTTGTGTCTTTCTCTCGGCATTCTTCGCACAATCATGGAGGTGCTGAACCTGTCGGTTGTATTCTTCATCGATGTCATCAATGATGGTATCTTCCCATGTTGCTGCAATCGTGCCAAAGAGTTCCCAGTTGGTGGTCGTTCTGGGAGTTCTCTTCTTAAACTTTGCAGCCTTTTCTCCCTGTTGCGGGAAGTAGGATTTTGCATGAAATACACGGTGGTCTGATCCTGTTTGGAATTTGGGGATGACAGCTACATCGGTCAGACAAAACCGTTGATTGAAGATGATGTGGTCAATTTCATTATGGAACTGTCCGCCAGGAGATTCCCATGTCCAATGTTTCGCTTCAGCTTTCTGGAACTGTGAGTTCCCATGAATGGTCTTGGTGGACATGATGAACTCAGATAGTCTCTCACCCTGTTTGTTCCACTCTAGGCCATGGGTCCCGATGTGGAGTTCTTCAGCTGATCTTCTTGGTCCTATCTTGGCATTAAAATCACCGACTATGATCTTGTAGAATGTGTGATCTTTTTTATAGAACTCCTCCAATTCCATGTAGAATTTCTCAATTTTGTCTTCTTTGTATGTGGATGTTGGTGCGAAGACAATGAAGATAGAAATTGCTTGGCGCACATGCTGCCTGGGCTCACATGTTGCCTGGCGCTGCATGCTGCCTGGGCACACATGTTGCCTGCGCCGCACTATGCTGCCTGGGTACACATGTTGCCTGCGTGCACATGCTGCCTAAGCACGTGTGTTGCCCGCATCTCCCCTCTTGAGATGTGTACTCTCTCTCTTACTCGCTCTCCGCCTTTGGAGCAGCCCGCGTTCTCCCTTGAGCGCGTTACTCTTTCCTTTCTTTCTCTCCCTCCCCCTCACCAAAAACCTCCTCAATAAAACCTATTTTACTTCACTGCTAAAAAAAAAAAAAAAAAAAAAAAAAAGAAATTGCTGGCAATCGTCCTATTCGGTTTGTTAGGCATTCAAATGAATCAATGTTTACGGCCATGTTTGTGTTGACAATGACACCAACACCACTGATGCCTCTTTTCGCCGCATGTTCCAAGGAACAATTCTTCACCGGTGTCAAATACAGCATGATGCAACTGACGCCTCCTCGTCTCAGTCAGACCAATGATGTCGTACTTGATCTTTTTTGTTTGCAGCATCAGATCCTCAATATATGCTTCCGATGCCATTGAAAGTACAGACAGTCATTTTAGTCCTTTGTTTTGGCAGCCTTGGATGGCCATTTCTTACTGCTGCCATATTAAGGGCTCTTTCAGGGTCAGGAAAATAAACATTTCTGTTACTGGATTTGGCATATAGAACACGCATCGGACAGCTTGCCAGGCTCTGCCATGCGGGCGCTATATTCTCATTACTTTGTGGGACTCTCTCAGAAGGGTGGGTTGAATATTTAAGGTAATTTGTGCGGCCTCGCGCAATGCGGAAAGCTGGTTTCTGCTCTGCCGGATGTACCTGTGTCTTAGGCTCAAGCATTCCTGCGCTTGAAATACTCTCCTCTGAAGGGCGGGTCTCTGCATGGTGGGTCCTTGTAGGCTGGGTTTCTGACAAGCCAGGCTGGAGACTGGATTAGTCTAATTACTAAAGAGACTGGATTAGACTAATCCAGTCTCTTCACCAATTATATACTATATATAATTTAAATACTATATATTATATATAATTTATATACTATAAAAGATTATAATATTTCATATAGATTACTAGATTACTAAAAAGAAGATGGGGTTAAAATTCTTCCAAGTTTTGCTTTTAAAATTTGAGTTTTATCCCAGTTTTCTATTTATTTAGAACTGAATATATGTACTATTTCTAGTTAAATTTGGTCATTGTTAAAATGCAGGTGACTATAATAAATAGCCATCTTCAAAGAGTAAAAGATTGAACACATTAGTATTAGGTAAAACCCATAAAAAAAAGTGGCAGAACGTTCATATATAAAATTCCCTAATACTGACAAACTAGCAAAAACAGCTTTGAAAAATTTTTGTCTTCTGATACTGTGCTACATATTATAAATGATGTTTTTATATAGTGAAATTTTATGTAATTATCCCCTTAGAATACTGCTTTCATTGTTAGCTTCACATTAAAAATGGAAAAATAAGGAGAGGTGTGACTAATTTTGTATCTAATGTCAAAAAATTTGAATGCAGATATTATTGTAATAGCCTCATATATAATATGGAAATTTTCAGCATACATATCCAAATGAAAATTTAAATGATATTTTGTTAAATAATGGAATTCTTATGCTGGAGTAAATTTTAAATGCAATCAATTTTTGTAATCAACTAGATGATAAGTGAGCCTTAGACTATAAAAGCATAAATAGCTATTTTCTTACCATCATTCCAAAATAGGAAAGTTCTCAATAAAATTAAGTGTCCATAAAGTAAAGACAAAATTAAACTTTTTTTCTAAGCATGGGCACAATTAACCTGTGAAAATTACTCATATTGGATGGTAATGAAGCAGATAGCTTAGTGAAATTGAGATCATATCTGATTCACTATAATGAGATTTTTCAGTTAGATCAAATAACACATCTTATTAGTCATCCTGAGTCAGAGCACAAGTTGATTAGCAGAAAAGGTCACAAAAGAAAATCATAGGCTGTTTTATTTTTCCCCAGAACAAGAAGGGGCATTATTAAAAAACATGACCATAGTAAATACTCATTGTTTAGAAAGATGTTTTTTGAATCTCAGTTGTGTTTGAATACAAAAAACTTAAAACAACTAAGATAGATAACTCATAACCAAATTTTATATCTCATAGTAAGGAAGATAATAAAAGACAGTTTTATGGTTGTGAAATAAGTTAAGTTTATAATGGTTTTTCATTATAGGGGAGAACAGAACCTCTTATTCCTTTTTGCCATTGGGGTCATACCCGGTGATGCTCAGGGGTTACACCTTGCTCTTCACTCAGGAATAATTAATGGCAGTGCTGTGGGGACCATATGGGATGCCGGGAATTGAACCAGGGTTGGCAGCATGCGAGGCAAACACCCGAACCGCTGTGCTATGGCTCTGGCCCCGAGAACAGCACCTCTTAAAGATATCCACATTGGATTTGCATGAATTGGATATTAATTTCCTTCCCTTCCCTCTTCCCTCCCCTCCCATCCCCCTCCTCTAACTTTCTCATTCTCCTATTACTCCCTTCCTTTCCCTCCCCTCCTCTTCCCTAACTTTCCATCCCCCTCCCCTCCCCTTCACTACTCACTATTCTCCCTTCTCATTTCTTCTCCTTGCTTCTTTCCTCCCCCTCCTCTCACTTCCACTCTTCTTCCATTCCTTTTCCTCTCCACTGCAGTCCTCTCCTCTTTGCTTCCTTCTTCTCCACTCCTTTTTTGGGCGGCACCTGTATATGATAGGGATCACTCCAAGCTGTACTTAAGGGCTCTTTTTTACCAGAACCAGAGGGACCAACTCATGCTGGGGATTGAAACTAAGCTTCTTGCACAGACTTAGCTCATTGAGTCATCTCTATTTATCACCCCTTCACTTACATTATCTACAAAATTTTTGTTTTCTATGCAACACTATTTCAGTTAATATGGATTGAAAGATGGCTGATCACGCAAAGTTTTATTCCCCAAAAATTTCTATGGTAAAATTATGATTGAAATAAAAAATACTATAAATACATCATGGATCAAAGTTCATTAAATTTTGTTTTAAATAGAAATAAACAGTGAAAACTCATGTATAATGTTTAATATGTTTATTTATTGACAGATCTGGACAATGTGGAAGGCATTGCAGTGGACTGGATTGGAAATAACCTTTACTGGACGAATGATGGACATAGAAAAACCATAAATGTGGCAAGGCTGGAGAAGGCATCTCAGAGTCGCAAGACTCTTTTGGGAGGAAATGTCACATCCTAGAGGAATTGTGGTAGATCCTGTTAATGGGTATGCCCTTTTTTGTTCAGCTATATATATGCACTGTTTTTAGTGATAAGTTTTATTTAAGCTTTTTCTTTTCTCTACTTTTCTCTTCTTTCCTCTTCTTTCTTTCTTTTTTCTTCTTTCTTTTCTTTCTTTCTCTTTTTTTCTTCTTTCTTTCTCTTTTTTTCTTCTTTCTCTTTCTTTCTTTCTTTCTTTCTTTCTTTCTTTCTTTCTTTCTTTCTTTCTTTCTTTCTTTCTTTCTTTCTTTCTTTCTTTCTTTCTTTCTTTCTTTCTTTCTTTCTTTCTTTCTTTCTTTCTTTCTTTCTTTCTCTCTCTCTTTCTCTCTCTCTTTCTTTCCTTCCTTCCTTTCCATCCTTCCTTCGGTATTTCCTTCCTTCCTTCCTTCCTTCCTTCCTTCCTTCTTCCTTCCTTCCTCCTCCCTTCCTTCCTTCCTTCCTTCCTTCCTTCCTTCCTTCCTTCCTTCCTTCCTTCCTTCCTTCCTTCCTTCCTTCCTTCCTTCCTTCCTTCCTTCCTTCCTTCCTTCCTTCCTTCCTTCCTTCCTTCCTTTCTTCCTTCCTTCCTTCCTTCCTTCCTTCCTTCCTTCCTTCCTTCCTTCCTTCCTTCCTTCCTTCCTTCCTGTGAGGTCTCCCAACATGGTGCTTAGAAAGCTCGAGTCTTACCTAGTGATTTTTGCCAATCAGTCTGCTCATCATTAGGGCATGAAGACATAATGTGTTCAGACTCATGGTCTCAGAAATTATGTGGATAATCCCCAAGGTCCAGTGACAGGGGGACTTTCAGGTAACACTTGATAATGTTCAACAGACTACATGGTTTCAGGGGTAGATCCAGGTATCTGCATGCAAAGTATGAGACTTAACACATGTCCCATTTCTTCAGCCCTTACCATTTATCTACACGTAAATTAACATGAATATTCAGATTTGAACAAGTTACTTATTTAGTAATTTTCTTTACTAAAGTATATATCAAGTAAATATGTTTAGATTAAATGTAGTAATAATAAACATTCACAAACAATGCTTCAAGTGAGCACCTCCAATAAATGGTTACTTCCTACTTTTTTTAATATAAAACCATATTTTTATTTTAGACAGTTTGAGAGATAATCAATTGAATTAGTTCATAGATTTGTTTTAAAAAAAATTAAACTTAAAATTTTATTTAATATGCTTTTTGAAAGACACATTATGTTTATATTCTGTGTGTATATTTATAGTGAAAAGTTTTTGTGTTAAAATATATTACTTTGTTTCTATTTATAATATTCATTATAATCCTTGGAATTCTTTGTTATTTTCATTCATTTTACAAGACTAATTAGTGATTGGTCCTTAAGAAGGTATTGAATTGTTAGTAAATCTGGTAGATTAAACCTTGGTCTATATCCAAGACTTTGCTCATATGGACTTTACTCACTATGATTGGAAAGTCTATCTTCGTTTAAGGCTGGAGGGTTAGTTCAGTGTGTGTAGCACTTCCTTTTGCAATTGACTGACCCATTTTCGATTCCTGGCACTACACATGGACTCCAAGTCTCCCGGGAGTGATTCCTAATTACAGATCCCAGAGTAATCTCTGAACACAGCCAGTGTGGTCCCCAAAATCTAGGTTTATAATCAAATAATTTCACATATAAAATTTTTATTTAGCAATGCTATCATATGGTATATGCTGCTTGAGTATGGAATATTTTGTATAATTATGAAAAAAGTTTTCTTTCAGTTTTATTGAATCATTACAAGAGATATTTAAATGACCTAGAACTACTAAAGAAACATCAATATTTCTTAGTTTCAGAATTATAGTAATGCATTGTCTTCTACATATACAGCTGCTTTTATGTGCATTTCTCCTCTTGAATTATATTTTGCAGCTTAAAATAAAACAAAATAAATATTTTTATAGCTTATTACACATAAACAAGAAATATTTAATTGAATTGGAGACATGTGATGCTCTTATAACTGAGATCACCACATTGCTGTTCCTAGATTTATTTGAGTTGAGAATATCTCCAAATAAAATCAGCATGCTTCTTCATGGGATGACACTTAAATGAAAGAAAAACTCATTGAATGTGTTTTTCTGTGAGACATAATTGCAAAGCAATTTCAGTGGTTTTATGTGTAGATTCTATAATTATCTGCTGCATTCCTGGACTTTAAAATGAAGTAATCTACCTGACCCTTAAACCAAAGGAATCTTAATTTTAGTGGAAATATTTATTTTACACTGTATAAAATATAACTGAAGCAAAAATTTTCATCTATATCTTAAAGCAGCAGTGTCCTTGTTAGTATTCTACTAGCGGAAAGCTTTTCCAACAGAGTTAAAATGTCTTTATAATGCTCATTTACATGATGTAAATGTGGAGATACAGAAAAAATAATTGGAAGTAAATTTTGAGTTCATTGACCTATGACCATCTTTCTTAAAATTTAGAAGTTCCTTTATAACTGTACCTTTATAAAAATATATCCAATTCCGTTCAAAACATATAGCACTTACATAGTTCAAGTTATTGGGGCCACTTTGTTATTACTCTGATTTCTATGACAGATGAAACTTAAACCTTCCCCTTTAAATCTATTTTCAAAAAACAAACTTATTATGCACTAACTTAAATAGCTAATGTACTCTGTATACATTATGTATACATATGTTACAGAAAAAGTGTAGGGGAAAGCAATAGCTGACATAATGAAGACTAACAAGTAGAACTTAATTGAATACATTTGCTGAAGAACTCTAAGGAGATATCATTTACACTGAGACTTAATTGGAAAAAAGAACTAGCTATGGAGAATGAGGGTAACAGAAGAGATTCTGATAAATAAATAGTATATTATGAGATCTTAAGTTGTGCAGAATCTTGACTGTCAAAGGAACTAAAATAAGACTGATGCAGTAGGCTAATATCCAGTCAGGAGGAGGGTTTTCAATTTTTGAAAGCTCTATCCTTTGTCCTCGTTGCACAGTAAATATGAATAAGTGATCTTGTCATGTTTATATTAAAATAAGTATATACAAAGACCTTTCTATTTAGATAAATTGGACAATTATAGAAGTAGCAGTAAAAAATTGTAAACTTAATATCTCAAAAATAGATGGAAACTAATGTAAGTTTTAAAAGAACACATTTTGGTCAGAATTATGCCTCTTTTTAATTTTTTTAAATTTTGGTTTTGAACCACATACAACTATACTCGGGAATTAGTCTTGTCTCTGAGTTCAGGAATAACTCCTCTAGGGGTTCATGAAGGCTATAGAGTGCTAGGAACGAACCCAGATCAGCTGCATGAGAGCAAGTGTCCCTTCTATTGTACCATCTCTCCAACCCATGAAAAATGCCATTGAAATGAATACTATAGGATCGCCGAGGTAAATCAAAGGCCTCGAGCATATTTCTAGCATGCAGAGACTTCTGTTTTAAATTTGATATGGAATACTTCCATCAACACCACCGGGGTAGCCCCTGCGTTCTTCAGAAGTATTGGACCCATGTATTGTATCTCCTAAATTGGCCCTGAAAACTGTTTTGGAAACACCAAAATAAAATATAAAAAATATTGCATATTATAATTGTAAGAAAAGCAGTAAAAACATTTTCAAATATAAAATCCCTAATTTATTCACGGTTTTCTCTACCATACTATTTGTTAAGCAAGGCTCAGGAGAAGATGTTTCTCAACCATAAGATACTTTAAAAATATTACTTCAGTTATGCTTTATCAACTGTTTCATAGCCAATTAGATCACCAGTAAAATGTATTTTTATTACAATTATTATTAATTTATAAACATTTATATCATTAAATATCAGTATGTTAATAAGTTGTTCTCAACATGTTTATAATCTTGTATCAATTGTCAAGGCACACACACACACACAAACATCTACACACCTCCACAGTTTCGTGTTGAAACTTGGAGATGAAACATAAAATGCAGGGCCGGCGATAGCCCAGCAGGTAGGGCATTTGCCTTGCATGCAGCTGGCCCATGCTGGCCAGGGTTCCATCCCTGGATTCCCATATGGTCCCCCGAGCACTGCCAGGAGTGATTCCTGAGTGCACAGCCAGGAGAAACCCCGAGTATTGCCTGGTGTGACCAAAAAAAAAGCAAAAAAAAAAAAAAAACATAAAATGCATCCTCCAAATATTCTCAGAATATTTTATTTTGTTATTCAGATATAGAGAACTAATCAAATTTCTAATGTCATAGAGATAGTCCCAGAAGTTTGTGTTATAGAGCTACCAGTGTGCCACTGTCTAATTGTTTAGGAGCAGGGGAGTTACTGGTAGATATTATAGAGGTCATTAAGGTAACCCAAGAGGAACACATAGGACTAACTGGAGCATCAAACTAGATATAAGCAAGTTTATTTAATGATGGACTGAAAGTTTAGATTTATTTTACTGACATCAGAAATTTTGAGGTAAAAGTTTAATGTTTAGAAGTTATGATGTAAAAGTTTAATTTTCAATTGATTGTTTAAAGACTAAAATGATACAATGATACAACTGTATTAAAACAACTACCAAAAATTATCTTTAAAAGGGATGCATGACCATCTATATTTAGTTATCATTGTATCAGAAAAGTGAAGATTGAAACGAGACACTGAAACACTAGATTTGGTAGGTCCCAATAATTGTCTCGTAGTAATAATGGAAAAAATGAATTATGGTGACATTTTTTAAGCTCACTTGATCACTTGACATCCCATTATTCGTCAATTTGCTTGAGTGGGCACCAGTAATATTTCCATTTGACCCTATCATGTGCCAGTGTAGCCCAAAGGCATCTGGTTGCTTCAGGAATACATAGAGCCTCAAACCGTTCCTTCAGGGTCTTGACAAAGAAGTCGGACCATCTTGTAGGCGGGCGACCACGTGATCTTTTGACATCCTGTGGCATCCAGTCGGTAATGACTCTAATCCAGGGTCTTCTCCAAATCGCATTACATGTCTAGCCCATCTGATTTTCGATGCCTTGGCAAACGAGACAGTGTCCCTGACTCTGGAACAGCAACTCTGGAGGGTGGAGTTACAGATTCCTTCTTTTACTTGAGTGAGGCATGATATTCCAAGCATAGTTCTTTCGATTCCTCTCTGGGAGACCCGAATAGCATTCTCATCCTGCTTTCCTAGGGCCCAGGTCTCTGAGGCGTATGTTAATGCAGGGAGAACGGTGGAGTCAAAGAGATGTGCCCGGAGCCGGAGGTTCTTTGTCCTTTTAGCTATTTCTTCTATGCCTTTGAATGCATTTTATGCCGCTCTCTTCCTCCTGCACAGCTCAGGTTTTAGGTCGTTCATCATGTTGATTTCTCTACCTAGATACACATAACTGCTGCATTCAGAGATGTCTGTTCCATTAAGAGTGAATGGGGCCTCTGGAACTAGTTCATTTTTCATGAACATAGTTTTGCTGAGATTCAGCTGTAGACCTATTTTTCCACAGTCTCGGTCAAAGTCAGCCAGCATTTGTGCCGCTTGGCTAATGTTTGGTGTTATTGGAATGATGTCATCAGGGGCCAAAGCAATAGCCCAGCGGGTAGGGTGTTTTCCTTGCATGCGACTGGCCCATGTTGGCCCGGGTTTGATCCCGGCATCCCATATGGTCCCCTGAACACCGTCAGGAGTGATTCCTATGTGCAGAGCCAGGAGTAACCCCCTGAGCATCGCCAGGTGTGACCAAAAAGTAAAAAAAGAGAAAAAAAAAAGAACGAAGTGTCAGCAAGCCGGAGGTGGTGTAGTTGCCGACCATCTATCATCACTCCATTCCTTCCCATTCTAATTGTTGCATGATGTTCTTGAGGGTGGCGCTGAACATTTTTGGTGAAATGGTATCACCGTGCGAACCCCTGTTTTGACATTGATGATCACTTCTTTGTAGAATGGTGAGATCCTGCTGGTGAATCAGTAATACAGCTCGTGAAGGATCTTGATATATTGGGTTTGAATGCTCTGTTTGGGTAGGGCTTCTATGACTGCTTCAGTCTCCAGAGAATCAAATATTTCCTTTAAATCAATGAGCGTGAGACAGAGAGGTATCCTGAACTCCCTACAAACTTCAATCCTGAACGCTGTTCAAACTTTCAAGCTCGTATCCACAAATATACTCACTTCATTGCACTGTTTCAGAATTCTTCACTTATGTGAATACATGTTAATGATGGGCAGGTTTGCACCATATTTGGCAGTGCTCAGGGGGCTACTTCAGGCCCACACTCAGCATTATTTCCTAGCAGTGCTTTGGAAATCATATTATGTCACAGAAGGAATCAGGGTTAGTTGTATGCATAGCAAATACTTTTCTCTCTGGCCACAACTTATTATGTTTTTGTTTGGGTTTTGTGTTTTTTTAGGAGCTATTTATATCTCTGCACTTAGGAGTCCATATAGGGTCCTAGGGGATTGAATCTAGGTCACCTGCATATAAAGCAAGTGTTCAACCCTTTGCACTTCCACTCCATTGAGCCAGAATTTATATCAATGATGTATTACTCTGTCTCCAAACAAAACTGCCTTGACTAATGATATTTACAATTTCAGAAAAATATTAATAGACTTTAAAAAGTATTTTCCTTTTACTTAGTTGATTGATACCATGGAAGTCAAGGAGTTACTCCTAATATGAATAAGATTAAAACATATAAAATTATCCTACTGTTACTTCTAATTTGTACCAATATAAAATCGCTTTAAGAACATGCAGGATATCATTTAAGTATTTTGGCATGCTTTATTAAAATGTATTTTTATGTAATAAAGCTTTACAATATTAATATGTTTTCTCAAGTGTGAAAAGTCATATTAATACGATTATAGGTATTAAGCAAATTTCTCTAAAAACAATGAAATGAAATATTCTGTGTTATACATCTTCTGTTGTTCCAAATCTTGCTATTTAAGCACAAGATTTTTATTCATGGTCACATACTTTTCCCACACGACCTCCTAATTTCTTTAGGATCTACAGAATGTGGGAGGTAGAAAATCTAATAAGGGCATTTTAGGGTCAGCTGCTTAGAAAAGCTTTGGCACTTTATAAAGCCATTATGAGGTGACTGATTTTAAAATACACTTTAATTAATATCTCAGGAACTTTCACATGACCCTAAAACAACACATGTGGAGGGTTTTAACCTTATTCATGAGGGAATTGGAACATTAGCTCAAAGACCCCTCTCCTACTGTTAGAGCTCTCACAAAAGATTTGTTTTAGAAGCAGATGCTTTTGTTTGAGATAGAAATTAAAACTCAAAATCTCAAGGTCAGTCAACCTGCTGTTATTAAACTATGTGCAGCTAAATCATCTTCTGTGGGTATTGGGGCAATAACAAGCAGCAATAAAGCATAGATAATTTGCATCAGGAAGACAAATTAGACCTGGACAAACAAACTCAGTATGCCTGTGCCCTTTAGAACAAAGGCAATCCAGTTGCCTGTCTAAAAACATTAATATTTCATCTGATATTCGTAAAGTTTTCAGTAGATTGCTAACCATGTTGTGAGTTCTCATATCAAACTTTTTTTATCACATATCTGAATAAATGACTCACAAATTGAGCAAAAATTAAAAATGCTTGTATCTCAAAAATTATTGATGCTGGGTGTGAACACAAAGAAAATCGGCACTTGACATAATTAGATTAATTAATGAATTATTCCAATAAGTACATTAGAATTGGTCCTGGGTGTCAAAATGGGTGGTTCTCCCAAGCAAATCTTTACTTCTCGCATGATTGCAGCTCTGTCTGTTCTTGGTCATATAAGCGTTAACCAGGAGAACGGCGCGCATATTGGTTTTAGATTTTATGGAGGTGCCACTTTGAGGAGTTGCCCCTGGATATGTGGTTGTGTGTAATTTTGTGCTCTCTCGTTGGTAATATCTTAGTTGGATGTACTGGACAGACTGGGAGGAAGATGAAATAGATGACAGCGTGGGAAGAATTGAGAAGGCCTGGATGGATGGCTTCAGTCGGCAGATTTTCGTGACTTCAAAGATGCTGTGGCGAACGGTTTAACTCTGGACTTTCACATGAACACATTATACTGGTGTGATGCCTATTATGACCATATTGAAAAAGTGTTTTTTGAATGGAACTCACAGGAAGGTAAAGACAAACACTGTCGTTATTAGCCCACGGGCATCCGCTTTCACAGAGCCTTGTTGTGTTGTGTTAAAAATACTTTCAAGTTTATTTTTTCCCCCTCTGAGGTGGCTGCCAGTCGTCTCTGTGGGGTCGCGCGAGGGAGGTTGCACATTAAGGGGTGCAGCTGGCACTTGCCTCCAGGACACCAGGCCCAGCTCACTGTGGTATGCCAGGATTTGTGGGACTTTCAAAAGAAGCTCTGAGGATATTAGAGCCGCTTTAAAATGTAATTTTCTTCCATTATTGATGAGTTTGCTGTGGCCAAGCAGCTCAGCTCTATTCAAATATCTTTAATACTTGCTCCTGAAATTTAGCTATATTTTAGGTCAAAGTCTTTATGATGTCCCTTGTCTGAAGAAATAAATTTATGAACTAAGAATTGAAGCACAAAGCACTGAACTTTAAACCTATTGTAAGAAGAGTTTATCAGTTTTACTTAGGTTCTTTTTGGTAGAATCATTTAACAGTTATTTTGAAATTCTGTCAATATTCAGGATGGAGTTTACTCCATCAAGTAGAATCTTGTTGGCAAACATAGCATTATAGTTTACCTTTCTTTGGGTGGGGGTGGACAATCAGCACTGTGCAGAAGACTGAGATTCTGGGGTTTTAACATGGAACTCCCACACGCAGACTGTGCTTTAGCCTTATAGGGCATTACTTGCTCCCTTTTGGTTTCTCATGTCAAAAAATATTGTCAACTGACTTCAACTGTTAAGGAACGGAAAGTCAAATATTAAAATCTATCAAAATACAACTTTTGCCCGACACTTTTTAGGGGAAAAGGAAGGCTGCTCAATTTGTAAAGCCTGTGCATCATGGAATCCGTTTAGGAAAAATAATTGTCCATCAGTCATTATAATGATTAAAATAATGAAATTTAAAACTTTGAAGTTATTTTTCCTAATGTAATGAAATTTGTTTGACAAATAACCCAAGATCATTAACTTAATAGATGCCATATTATGTATTATTTTGTCAAAGATATTGATAGATATAAAAGATATGTAGCACATTATCAGATGTATATATATTGACGTGCATGGAGGCGAAAATATCAAAATAAAAATTAACCTATTAAAATTATTCAGTACATGCTTACAAGAGGAATTAAACAAAATTAACTACTTGAATCTCTAATTTTATTTTATTTGTCTTCAGTCTTTAATAAATTATGCGGTTGCAAATTTTTTAACATTGTAGTATTTCAGTAATTAAAAATAAGAAATATATTTTTAAAGCTCTAATTTATTCTGCAACCCTACATATAATACAATAATTTTAACACTATTAAAACATGACTGTTTTACTTAAACAACAAGATATAATGAGAATATAAAAATATATATCAATATAATTGGGTAGAATTTAGTCATCAAACCTTTAAGTAATTTGACATTAGTATATTAGTATTTCTCTGATCGAAATGGAAATATTTACTTTCTTTCTGTCATCTAGATGTATTCAATTTGCATTGGTCTAATTTTTTTTGACCTTTGTTCTCCTTTCTCAATCTCATATACCATGCCTCATCCTTTGACTATTGGTTGTACAAAAAAAGAATATATATATATATATATATATATATATATACACACACATGTATATATACACACACATGTATGTATATATATATATATATATATATACATATAGGTACTAATTACTGAGGTCTAATCCTACCTTAGGATCTGACAAGGAAAGATCATGCAAATAATTGTAATGCTTTCCATCAGGATCATATTTTGAATTCTATGTGTAAGACAACTCTATGTTTAAGACATTTTATATGCATAAAAATTAAATAATATTTAGAGGGTCCTTAAGATAAAAAAATATGCTCATATGGTGGATTCCATTATTTCAAATGCAGAAAGAAAATTGTAATGGTATTTGTTAGATCGCTAACTTTAACACTTATTTGACTGTTATTTATCCTGCACAGCTGTTGTTCCCAAAGGTCAGTACTGACTTTTCACAATGTGTTTATATTTCACAGATTGTTTACAGTGGGAAAGAATTGAACCATCCTTTTGGACTCTCGCATCATGGAAATTATGTTTTCTGGACTGACTATATGAATGGTTCCATTTTTCAACTAGATTTGATAACCAGTGAGGTGACATTACTGAGGCGTGAAAGACCACCTCTGTTTGGACTTCAGATTTATGATCCAAGAAAGCAGCAAGGTATTAAAAAACTAATAAACTGCTTATGAGTTTTATATGCTTTACGGTAGTAGCAAACCGGCTTTATTTTGATGTTCCTGCTGCAGTGTTCAGATAAAAGGTATCCAGTCACTCCAATGTCAGACAAATCTTAGATTTTGTTTCTTGAAAAAGTGATTATTTCCTATGAAGAAAGACTGCGGAAAAAAATGTATGGTCTTAAATTTGGAGAAATTTTAAGGTTTTATCCAAAATTTTTGTTCACGTTATATTTACTGAAGAAAATATTATCTAATATTAAAAACTACAGGATTTTTCAAAATTATTTTGCAATGAAAACAATTAGTAGAAAAAAGTATTGTGAGAAATTACATAATGTGAGAAAATAGTATATTTTTAAAAATGTAGTTTATCAGTTTGGTTCCTACTGACTATTCCTGGCCCCATGCTCAGAGATTACTTCTGACAGACTCAGAGGACCATGGGATTCCAGGAACTGAACCCAAGTGCAGTGCAAAGGCCCATCACCAGTACCTAAACCAGGCAACAAGTAATATGATTTTTTTGAATTATTTATATTTACTAATCTATTTAAATGACTCTGAACTATTGAGGGAAAGAGCTATAAGGAAGTATACAGCAGCTTTTAAAATTTTGAATCTAAATTGTCACTTCTTTTCTTTTTTGGAAATGCTCTGTGCTTTGTTTTTAGGGCCATTCCCCATGGTATTTGAGACACTACTCCATTGTTCAGGGCAGGGCTCCAGGGAGTAAGTTCACTTATAAGGAAGTGTTCAGGAGACCATGTCTGGATGGAGATCAAAACTGGAGCTCCTCCATTTTTTGCAGCCTTTTCAGCCATCTACCTGCTCTCTCTTTCTCTCTTTTAAGATTTTATATGCAAACACTTTCACAATTTTTTTTTCTGAATCAGGAGTTATATAGAAGGACATTTTGAAAATGTTTCAGCTATAAATAGGGTGAAGATGCATGCTGCTGGTGTGTGTGTGTGTGTGTGTGTGTGTGTGTGTGTGTGTGTGTGTTCACTCCTGGTGGGGCTTGGAGGGACCATGTAGTTTGCTAGCGGTAGACCCTGAGTAGGCTTAGCGCAAGGCAAGAGCCCGGCCCACTCTCCTATGTCCCCAGCCCTAAATATGAACACTTGAATGTAAATTCTCAGTAAATTCTCATTAAGTATACATAAAATAGCATTTCTCACTTTGAGTTTTCAAAAATAATGAAAGAACATTGTGGTTTAAATTTTTATGTGTGCGCTATTAAATAACAACATGTTAGATACTATATTTAGTGCAGAAAGAGTCTGATTTTGGCTGCAACTGTTAGTGTCTGACTCAGGTGCCAGGTTTGTTTGTCCTGAGTAAAAAAAATTGAAAATGTGTCATAAAAATAAAAATAGGTTTACTGTAGAATAGTATTCACTAGTCTAGTGTACAGGTATATGAAAATTGAACAGTCTTGTTTCTATGTAATATCTAAAATTAAAAGTAATATTACCAGAGTGTAAACACACTATAGAAGGAGTAGCTCCTTTCTACACAACTTCTTAGTATGCATATGTTTAGAAATAGCATAATTAATTATGGAGTGAAATGTCCATTTTATTTTAGGTGAGAATGAGGATTCTGGATTAGAGATGTGTTTGGAAGAAAAAATCCCACCTTGTTTCAGAAGATTGATTTTTTTTGGGTGGGGGCTAGCATATGTTTGTAATGGTCATGGTGGGAGTGATATTTATGCTGTGAAAGTCTTATGATGAGTTGGGTTGCTCACTGGAGTCAGTCATAGGTCACTTGCAGCCACATCATGGACGTTCTATCTCTAGTCCATCTTAAAAACCAAATAATTTTGACTTCATTGTTCATATTTTTCTTTAACGCAGGTAACATCTCGAGTTAATGAAAACATGATGATTATAATTTTTCAAAAGCAGATTTGTGTAATCTTAAAGGATAATTAGTCTCTAAGAAAATGTTCTAGATCAACACAGAGACTATTTCTAAATCATTAGGTGATTTACTTTTTTAAGTCTGCAAAAAACATTTTGACTTTTTTTTTTTGAATTTTTATTATACCAACGAGAGATGTACAATTACAAAGATGTTCATGTTTGGTTTTCAATCATACAGTGTTCCAGCACCCATCCTCCACCAGTGCCCATTTCCAACCATCAGTGTCCCCTGATTTCCTCCACACCTTCCCCCTCCCCAGCCTGCCTGCTATTCCAATATGAACTACCACGTCTCAATATTTGGGACCAGGGCAGAAGAAACTAGGATTTTTTTGGTACTTTCTAAGACTGTAAGAAATCTGAATACATGATACCGCAAATTTCAGGAATAAATTATGGCAGTTTATGGATGTAAGAGTGCGGAACTTCAAATAAAATCTTGTTATATTGTTTAAATAAAATCATATGTATATATGTTGTACATATATATAGTGTAATCATGGAATTAGTGTGACTTTTTAAATCAATTTATGATGTACTTGTAACCCACCCACATGGCAGAAACTGGCAAGCTTCCCGTGTCATATTCAATATGCCAAGAACTGTAACAATAATGGACCTAATTCCCATGACATGAATGAATGATTTGAAGCGCTTTGTGTTCCTGTAGTGAGCAGATGCCCTAGGGCTACACTAGCTAGCGACAGGGACAAATGGAAATGTTACTGGTGACCACTCAATGAATAACGGGAAGACAAGTGACAAGTAATAAGTGATCCCTCAAATAGTGCATTCATTCTGTATCTGTCCTTTTCCCTCTGGCTGATTGTCCATCCATTTTGTTTCCATGTCCATCCATTTATAGGAAATTTCACAACTTCATTTTTCCTAACAGATGCTTAGTATTCCATTTTGTAGATGTACCAAAATTTCTTTATCCAGTCATCTGTTTTCAGGCACTCTGGCTATTTCCAGAGTCGGGGTATTGTGAATAGTGCTGCTATGAACATAGAAGTGTAGAGGATATTTCTGCTGTGTTTTCGGCCTCCCAGGGTATATTCCCAGGAGTAGTATGGCTGGGTCAAATGGGAGCTCAATTTCTAGTTTTTGGAGGAATGTCCTTATTATTTTTCAAATAGCTGTACCAGTCAACATTCGCACCAACAATGGATGAGAGTTCCTTTCTCCCTGCATCTATGCCAGCACGTGATGTTCTTGCTCTTTTGGATATGTGCCAGTCTCTGTGGTGTGAGATGATATATCATTGTTGTTTTGATTTGCATCTCCCTGATGCATTAGGCAATTTGTTGTATTTATAGAGCACCTTCCCTCTTTTTCAAAGTAAGTTAACCAACAAATATCCAATTATTTCCCTTACCTTCTATTTGTGTGCCTTTTACCTCCCTTATTCAATTAAAAATCCAATGGCTAATTTGTCTTATACACTATTTAATTATTTTGGGGGCCAAAATGATAGTACAATGGTTACGTTGCTTTTATTTGAATGGGGCCAATGCCAGGTTTGATCCCTAGCATCTGGGTACTCAGACTGAGATTCCTAAAAACAGAGTCAGGGATAACCCCTGAACACACATTATAAAATATTTAAAAGATATGTTTCCCCTTTATTTTGCTATTTGTTTAATAAACCAAAGGAGTTCAACCATATTGTCTTCTTCATCTTCTATGTACATCCAGAATAGAAGCGTTTTATTTATACTAAAAGCAAATTGCTGATTATTATTCCATTATGTGTTTTATTTTTGTGGGGTTAATATTCCACATACTCATTTAATTGTTATGACTAGGGTTGATTCTATGTCTTATTTGTTGGAAATTATTCTACTGTAAGCATGTGTTGAATATACACATGTTTTTAAATGTATGTAATATAAATTCTCAAATGAAGTATAACTGAATCATAGGGGATAACTATTTTTAATTTCTTTGTGGCTATATCATACTGAATTTTTATGACTGCACCAATTTATATTCTGAGCAACTGTGTATGAAGAGTCCCTTCCCTTATACCCTCTCCAACACATGTTGTACTGAGCTTTCAGATAATAGCCAATCAAAAAGTTGTGAAGTGACCTCAGATATTTTACCCATTTGTTTCAATAATAGTGAAATATTTTTCATATTCCTATTCTTGTCTGCATGACTTCCTAAATAATTAAATATTCAGAACCACTGGTATTTTTAAAAAATTGCTTTTGTTTCTGTTGTTTGGTTTAATCAGCCCTTTGTTATACATGTAGCATGAACATATCTGCTCTCATTTAATATGAGATTTTTGCATTATGTGTTTCTTTTGCTCTTCAGGTTTTTCATTTGCTTATTATTACATTTGTATTCTCTGCTTTTTTGTGCAATATCTACAAAAATCTTTATGACTAACATTGAGGTTCATATCACCTTATCTTTTATGTATTTTATAGTTTAGGGTTTTAAATCCATTCAAAATTGTACCTATTATATGTAACCATGTATAAGCCTGTGATAGAAATATTATAAATATATACCTATGTTCAAGAGTAATGGACTTGGTGTCATAAACTATTTTTCAACAAATATCTTGGCATTGCTGTTCTATATGCTCTCTAAAGTATAGTTTAAAGTATGTTTGAGAGGTTATATTCAGCCACACATATGTTGGACCGAATTGATTTATTTTATTTAAGTAAAATAATCAATTAGAATCTTCTACCCAGTCTCTGTGTAACTAAGACCTGACGAGTACTTAGCTGCATCTTGAGCAGGCAATATGGAAAGAAAACCTGATCACTACCTTTATTGTATTCATTAAGTAGGTTTTGATATCGGTTAACATACTCAGGATCTAAATATATTTTTGTCTTATAATAAGTATTTTATATTACACATTCATCCAAAACACTAAATTATGACTAGAAGTGCACTCCAATTTCAGCGTGGAATTATCTTTTTTGGTCACTTTGGAGTCACACTTGAAGTGCTTAGCGTGGTTACTCTTGCCTGTGCACTCAGGGAATTTCTCCTGGCAGTGCTCAGGGAACCATATGGGATGGCAGGGATTGAATTCAGGTTGGACTGCATCCAAGACAAACAGCCTACCCATTATACTATCTCTCTGGCCCCAGCATGAAATTATCTTAACATGTTTGAGTTTACTCTCAGTTATGTTTTTCTTTTTTATCTTTTGAACTACAGATATACGTAAAAATTAGTTAACAAGGGGCCAGAGCTATAGTCCAGCAGGTAGGGTGTTTGCCTTGCACGGGCCTGCCCATGCCAGCCCAGGTTCGATCCCCTGCATCCCATATGGTCCCCTGAGCACTGCCAGGAGTAATTCCTGAGTGCAGAGCCAGGAGAAACCCCTGAGCATCGCTGGGTGTGACCCAAAAAAAAAATTAGTTAACATAAAATCGTGGTATATAAACTTTATTGTAGATTGCCTCAATATTTATCTAAGGGATAAATGTTTAAACATATCAAAACCAAAACCCTCAATTGTCAGGGAGTCACTGGGGTCCCCAACAATACCAGGAAACGAGTTTCATTCTACGTCCGAAGCCGGCAGGGAATGGATGAAAACTCAGGAATCTGGCGCAATTTTAAAAGACTTTACAATCACAGGTTCTGATATACAATCCAAGCTAAGGAAAAATCCAGAGGCTGAGTTCCCGGCTGGGTCCCGGCCATGTGTAGGCCAAGATGGCTGTCCCTATTGTTGAAGCCCAACAGAAAACAGAGAGGACAGAGAGGTGGAATCCAAAGAAAGCCAAAATGGCAAAAGGACCTTCTCCTTTCTCCCAGCTTATTTTATAGATACAAATCCGCCAAAACTTCCCAGCCCGGCCCAACCTGGGCTGGGCTATTTAGAGATGAATGAATGCAGGTAAACAACTCTATTGAAATGCAGCACTTCTGATGGGCCTTGGGCTTTACCAGTGCCAGAGGTGATTCAAAGCCTCCCTTGCTGAGCTGGGAGGGGCTGCAAGCTAAGTGTAGCTGGAGCTTAAAGTAGGGCATGTCAGCCAACACTCAATTGTATATATTGTGTTTTTAATGGAATGGTTTAAACTAGTCTCACATAATTTATATCTTTCTATCTCAGACTAAAAGGAGTGTGATTGTATATTTAAAATACTAAACTGATAAACTTTAAAATCAGTTTATTTATACATAGTATTTATTTGACTATGAAGACATAGGATGCTAACTTACATTTCAACATGAACAAAATTCAAAGCAAATATAAACATAATCTTACAAAAATAAAAAATTGAGAGTTTGAAAATTAAGAAATAACTTTACGTTTCCTTATATTCACAAATTCAAACTAATTTCTATTAAAGTTACTATCAATCAAAAACTCATTATTGAACTCAGTAGTCACTCCTCCCTCTAATTTCTTTGAATGTTTAAAATGAATTGTTCAGATTATTTTTCTGAACAGTAATCCAGATTATACATTCAAGTTCTACTTATCTTTTCTAAAGATAAAATCCTTACATGTTTATGGTTTCATATTAGATATAAAGACTTTTTGGTTTTTATGTGTCAAAACTCAATAAGCCAATACTCCCAAGGATATATAGAAACAGAAATTTCTTCTTTCCACCTACTTAAAAAATAAATTTAGATAAAATGAAAAATCCTGCACTGGGATTGATCTGTGTTAATGCTTTATATTTTCTGCCATCTGCTATAATAAAACTCATTTCACAGATAAAAGGTAAATTACAAAAGTAGGGGCATTTCAATGTTACAATTAGCTTGCAAAATATGGTTTATATTTTATTTCATTTTTATTTTCATTCTATGAAAGTGGTGATACAATTCTAAATAACTAACCTGAAATGCAACTTTGCAGTGGTTTTCAACTTTTGGTTTGCAAACTGATGAGGATATGCAGGCATTAAAAAGATAGAACACTGCTAATCTAGACTACATATATTATGTACTTACCTACAATCAAGGTTTCTGAGATAATACAGTGGACAATGTGTATATCTTGACTGGAGTCCAATTCCTGGTACCATATAAGACTGCCCAGCACTGCCAGGGCTGATCACTAAGCTCAAAGCCAAGACTAACCCCCCAGGTACTATAGGAAAAAGAATGATTCCTTTGTCTTGCTCAGACATAATTCATAATTATTCAGAAGGTTATACCATATATCTAATGCCCAAATTATAATTCTGTCTGAAATCTGGTAAGTAAATATGTGTCTACTTATTGATTTGTCATTTTATCTAATACTTATAAAACATATACATTGCAAGACAATGTGAAATGATGAGTAATTTGATTTAAAAAAGATGTATTGCATATTGGGAAGACAAAAAGTTGGGGACTAGATAACTTTTGATCTTGACTATAGAAGCTTTCACTCTTGCTAAAAAATGCTTTTTTTAAAATTGTTTTCCAGATGAGTTAATTTAGAATTTTATTTTGTTGTTTGTTGTCTGTACTGTTTTATTTATTTTATTTATCATAAAGAAATATATCAGAGCATCAGAACAGGTCTATTAGTTTAAAATATTATTAAAGATCTTGATGCTTTTCATATTTGAATATGTACTTTTTTGTCTGAAATTATTTTTATTAACTTTTTTTTATTTTAAATAATTGCACATGTTTCTCAAAAAATTTTAACTAATTATAAATTTCAAGAAACTGATTATTTCTGAAATAGAAAATATGCAATTTAATTAAGTATAAAGCATCTGTATAACATACATAGAATGCCATACGTTCTATGAAGTATAACAGGGAAAACATGACTGTATTTGGAAAATAGATACTTATTTTTATTATGCACTCATTTGTGCAGAAAATATAAAATAAGCTTTACTATCTTTCAAGTTTAGAAATGAACATATGGCTTCTTTATTATATTTCTTAATTTTAAGCCCATTTTATTTTTAATTTTATGAATACAGCTGGATAAACCCATTCCTCAGAATGTAAGGAAATGGTAATATGTTAGGTCAATTTTTCTGTTTTGTGGGAAGAGTGTTAATCTGTAGAAATAACTTAAACACTTTTTCATATTTGAGCTTTATTTTTAAATAATTTCTTAATATTCTCCACAGAACTCATCCAACTACCATGGCCCACAATGTAATATATAGTATTTTATTTTAGTCATATTTCAAATTTTATTTTTTATTGAAAAAGTTGTTTATGATAATTTTTTACGTTGGATATTCCAACGCCAATCCCACCTCTATTGCACTTTCCCACCACCATTGTTTTGAATTCCCAACCACCTATTAAGCCTCCCTGTAGCAGACACTTGATAGTTTATTTTATGCAACTTGTTATCAATAATTTGCTACAAGTGATCAAGAAATATTTCCTTAGAAGAAAGTTTGTGAAGATTGTTCAATCTCACCATAGAGACATTAAGCCCTATGTAAGAAATTACTAATGTTGTTACAAGATACTTTAGCCATATTTTTGGCTTTCTAATCATCAGTATGATTTTAGTTACTTGATCACTTGAATCCCGTTATTCATCGATTTGCTCGAGCGGGCGCCAGTAACATTTCCCTTGGACCCTATCACGTGCCAATGTAGCCCAATGGCATCTGGTTGATTCAGGAATATGAAGAGCCTCAAACCGTTCCTTCAGGGTCTTGGCAAGGAAGTCTGACCATCTTGTAGGTGGGTGGCCAAGTGATCTTTTGACATACCGTGGGATCCAGTCGGTAATGGCTGTAGTCCAGCGGTTGTCTCCAAATCACAGTAATGATAGTATAGCGCCTGCACGGCAGAGCCTGGCAAGCTCTCCGATGCGTGTTCGATATGCCAAAACCAGTAACAAAAAGGATTTTAGTATTTGTATTATTTTATTGTATATTTAAGCTTAATTAAAAGCTTTTAATTTTTAATGTATGAGTAACATCTTCTCATGTATTCAAAATGCTATTTAAACTGTGGAAAATGCAACATAGTGTAAAATGACCATGACTTTTAAACTGCCCATTGGACCACCAGTGTTGAATTCTTTGTAGCTTGCTACACATAGACAGCTCAATAAATATACTTTCTTCCTGACTTCCCAACATATAGATATATGACATCAAAACATTAACTCCATGACTTTGTTTTTTTTTGGTTTTTATTTTAATTTTATTATTTTTTCTGTGTTTTGGGGCCACATCTAGAGGTACTGAGGGCTTACTTCTGGCTCCTCACTCAGGGATCACACCTGGTAGACTCAGAGACCATATGAGGTGATGGATATTGAACCTAGATCAGCCCATGCCAGGGATTCACATTAACTGCTATATTCTGACCACAAATTAAATTTTATTTGTACTTAACTGCACCTTTAGAAATCAAAATTACCTGCCATATTTTACCTGATATTTATCTGAGAGTCTCCCAAGGGTGTTTTGTGTATGTTCATCAACGTGAGCTGATGCACTTCCTTCAATGCATATATTTATACTTGTGTAAATCTTCTAGAGATGATGTGACTTCAACCAGATAACTCTGTATGGAATTCATTTTCAGATCCATTTGCTTTTCTTCTCTTGCAGGGGACAACTTGTGCCGAGTGAATAATGGAGGCTGTAGTACTTTGTGCTTGGCCATTCCAGGAGGTCGAGTATGTGCTTGTGCAGATAATCAACTTTTGGATGAAAACAGGACAACTTGCACTTGTGAGTTTCTTTCTGGTTATACCCAGGACATTGTTTATATATGTATGAAGAGCAGAAACATAATGTCTTTGAGTGCAATAGAGTAAGGGAAGAAAAATTATGCAAACTATACTGGATTGTGCAATATCAAAAAGGAGTGCCTCCTGCATTCTTATGTTCATGAGAAAACTACAAGTTTTCACTCATGCATTTATTAGGCAGAATGTCTATGTCTGTTGATACTGATAAAGAAAAAAAGATTAGTCACTGACTATCTCTGATGTCTTCTATGGGAATATTAACCAATGTTGGTCACTGGGTGATGTTAGTATGTTTGTTATATAAATACACAAGTGCTTATGCAGCTGGTGGAAGTTACTGAATAATACATTTTAGTTATTGGTATATTTCTAATATGCATATTTCCTAATATGCATAATTCCTAATACAATTTCTAATATGCATAATTAAACAAACAACCAGCAGTAAAATATTGGCATGCTACTTGATTAAGGGTGACTTCTAATACTATGCCTGGAAGGACTCTAGATTGAAATTTTTGCCCTTGTGATTTTGAGTGTTACAGTGAAATGCTCTTACAGTTGAAAGAAAATTGTAGTTGCCATATCATTTAGAATTGACTGCTCTGGACAAGCATTTGTAGGACTAATTGCCCAGTTATCACTTGAGTTGTCTTTATCCTAATTCCTTTGGAGATATATCAGAACATACAAAACTAATTAGTGATAGCACACATAATTTCAAGAGAGTATGTTAAGCTCCTATAATAATCACACTATTTTTTAAAAAGAATCAGTATAATTTTTCTCTTAATAGTTAAAAAAGAGGATTTATTTAAATATCTTCTTAGAGATCTGCAAAAAAAGAACTTTCTAACATGTCCTACTCCCAAGAAAGCAATTTAAATGTTGGAAAATAATGGCTATCTGAGAATAGGTGACACAATTATATGCTACAGATGTTCTATGACCTTCTTCACCTTCTAGAAAATCAGATATATTCTTCTATCCAAAACAGTCCTCCACTATGAATGGGCCATTTATCTGTTTGGCTGTGACAGATCTTAACGTTCTAGAATATATACAGTCTAATGTGTAGTAAAAAGTTTAAGGCTATAAAAAAGTTTAGAAACTCCAGTAGGATGAATATTTATAGCCCTCTGTGTATAGAAACTCACAGAAGATTCTGTATCACTTAGGTTGGCTTCTCAGTAGACCACTCTATTTATTGAAAGGTCACTGTAATATGATCTAAAAGACAAAATTCAAAACCCTTAGCAGCATTTTCTCATACTATCTTCTTGCATAGGCAAGACTTTGGAACGGTATCTGATAAACTATAACTTTCGGTTTTGTTTTACCTTCTTCTCTGTGAAAATTTTAGAAAGAACTTTTGAGATCCCTAAATGCAAAGAAAGCAAAAGTACTTATTAAACAAATAGACAGGTTATAATGCACAGTGTTTGGCTCACAGTAAAATTACATTTTTGCAATGGAACTATGTTATGTCCAATTTATATTGTTTTATACATTGACAACCCCTACTTGATGCTACACACATAACAGGCTTGTTTCACTAAAAATCTAAAATTTTGGGTGCTGAAAATGATACTAACCTACTCTCTCAAAGGGGAAACTGTTTTGTCTCTTTTGGTAAATAAAACTATTTCACTTTGTTCTAAAAAGTAGATGCTAGAGAGTCAAAGCTGAGTTAAACTTGGAATCTGATTTCATCCCAAATCTGGCTTGAGTTTGATTAAATGCTTTAGGAAAATACCAAAGGACTGTTAACAATATTGATATTAAAGCATAGAAATTACTCAAATTGCTTTTCATTAAGCTCCCAGTTTGAAGCTAGTTATACAAGAATTCAAAAGAATGTATACCACCCCCCCACAGGTTTCAGCACAGAGAACAGACTTGAAACTCAAATTAAGATCAATTGTAGAGAGAGTAAGAGGAAAACTTGAACCATCAAGACAATCAGGCCAGCACATACAACCTGACTTCCACTTCTTTGATTTCTTATTCTCACTCTCAATTGCTTTTATAAAAAGTAATAAATAAAGGAGTCAGTGGGCTCCCGTCTTTGTCATTATTTTTCACCTCTTATTTATGATATTTTCTCTATATATACATTTGCAAGCTAGGTTTCTTTCAAGGTCTCTTCACAACAATATAATGAAAGAAATTGCTTTTCCTGCATTTTCTTAGTGAAAAAATATTGAATTAGAAAAGAAATTTTTGTCAGTTCTCAAAACATAGTATCCATGAATAGAAGAAATAGATGAATTCCTTTGTTTCACTTTAATGTTTAAATCATAATACTCATTAGTTTATAATGTTCATTAGTTTACTAAATCTTAAGTAAATGTCTGAATTGATTGGACAGTTTTCTTTCCCACCTGTACAAAACAACATGTTATGATTCTTTCAAGCAGATTTTGGTGATGCCGATTTAAAATAAGCATCTGAGAGTATTAGAATAATTATCAGAAAAATAATTTATTGTAAAAATTAAAACAGTTGGCTCTATAATTTTGTGAAATTTCATTTTCCCTATGAACTCATAGGAATCAGCACTTTCCTAAAATGTATATTTTAATGAACAGCTATGTATACTTTTGTTCACTTTCCTTGGCTTTTTCAAACCTAGTAAATCCTGGAGAAGTTTTGCCTCACTCCTGTAAAGCCGGAGAATTTCGCTGCAGAAACAAACGCTGTATTCAAGCTCGGTGGAAATGTGACGGAGACGATGACTGTCTAGATGGAAGTGATGAAGACTCAGTGAATTGTTGTAAGTTTTCCATTACATTTTCTTATATGTTTCTGAATATTAAATGTGTAAGCTTTCAACTGACTTGTACAAATCGGAGCA
The DNA here is from genome assembly GCA_021461705.1 of Cryptotis parvus. Classification (NCBI taxonomy): domain Eukaryota; kingdom Metazoa; phylum Chordata; class Mammalia; order Eulipotyphla; family Soricidae; genus Cryptotis; species Cryptotis parvus. Next base: position 369,689 of record JAJIBD010001004.1, on the reverse strand, counting down.
TAGCTTTATTTAAAATGTATTATTTCTTTTGTTCTATACAGACATTAAAATTGAATTTTCTTATTTGCAGTTTAAAAGCACTATTTATCCTCTTTCTTCCCATCTCTGGTATAGTTGAATCCTCCAAAATTTCTCTTCAGTATTCTCCTCTGACAGCAACTCCATACCTTTGTCAGATGGTTGCTCTGGGATACTCCTTTGGATCTCTGTATTTAAGCATGTAGAAAATCAATTCAAACCCCCTTAAATACAATTACTCATACAGAAGGTCACAGTTCACCCCTGTTCCTTGGAAACAGGCTTGAAGAAGATCCAAGAGAACTCATTGGTAGGATGTTATTATCCAACTTCACCGTGTCAGTGGATAATAGGGAAAGCTTAAGAGGCACTCAAATCAAAATCAAAGGTTGATTCCTTCTTGATTTTTTTTCAAGCTTATGGTTGGGTATATGGGTATGTCCCATTGAATAGAAGGATCATTTTATGAGAAACGCATAAGCATTTTGGTAACAGATGTCGGTAGAGTTATTTTATAAATAGTTCAGGGTATGAACATGTTAAACATATATACCATTGTTTTATTCTTTTAAATGACTTATTTTTTAAATAAAATCATTTTCTTCAGTGAATGACATTTTTCTGGTTTAAGTGATTAAATTAAATAAGAGCTACATTCTAAGAAAGATCATAAGACTATTCTGTTAAGAATAGGCAAAATAATCATTATTTTATGTATAGTGCATTTATCTGTAGTTTGAGTAAAAATTCAATAATGTGAAACTTCAAAATATGTAAGTTAAATTTATTTTTTTTTAATTTTTAATTTCTTTTTATTTTTTATTTTTAAAAAATATTTTATTATACCACCCTGATATATACAATTACAAAGATGTTCATAAGATGTTCATATTTGGGTTTCGCCATACAGTGTCCCAGCACCCATCCCTCCACCAGTGCCCATTTCCCACCACCAATGTCCCTATTCCCTCTCACTCCCTAGCCTGCCTCCATGACATATATATATATATATATATATATATATATATATGTCATGCAAATAACTGCAGTCATTCTATATCAGTCTCTCTCCTTCTGGCTTATTTCACTCATCTTGGTCCTCTCCATGTTCATCCATTTATAGGCAAATTTCATAACTTCATTTTTCCTGACAGCTGCATAGTATTCCATTGTGTAGATGTACCAAGTTTCTTTATCCAGTCATCTATTCTCGGGCACTCTGCTTATTTCCAGATTCTGGCTATTATGAATAGTGCTGCTTTGAACATAAATGTGGGGGAATGTGGGGGATGGTGTTTCTGCTGCATATTTTTGGCTCACAGACATGGGCAGAGCTGCTACTGGCCTCCCTGTGCCCAGCCGCTCACAAGGTGCCTAGGAGGGATGGCGGGTTCTAGCCCTGGCCTGCCACCCCAGCAGTGTCTCACAACAAGCCAGATGACCCCCACTCCGTGAGGGCCTCAATTTTCCACATCCAGTCTTTCCTCTCGTCAGAACTCCACCCAGCAGACCAGCCTGTCACAGCCCGGCTCGCATGGCCGCTTGTGGTTGTGTGGTTCATCAATAAATGCTAGATTTAGAGATGACTACAAGAGTATGCTACCCACACAGCAGAGCCTGGAAAGCTATCTGTGTCGTATTTGATATGCCAAATACCAGTAACAATTATAGACCTCATTCCCTTGACCTGATGGAATAGTTTGAGGCTCTTTATGTTCCTGGAGCAAGCAGGTGCCCTTGGGCTCTACTTGCATGACACAGGACATATGGAGATATTGCTGGCGCCAGCTTGAGCAAATCAATGATGAACGGGAAGACAGTGAGTGATTTTTGGCTTCCCAGGGTATATTCCCAGGAGTGGTATGGCTGGGTCAAATGGGAGTTAAATTTCTGTCTTTGGAGGAATGTCTATACTGTTTTCCAAAAAGGCTGTACTAGTCAACATTTCCACAAACAATGGATGAGTGTCCCCTTTCCCCCACATCCACGCCAACACTTGTTGTTCTTGTTCTTTTGGATATGTGCCAGTCTCTGTGGTGTGAGATGATATCTCATTGTTGTTTTGATTTGCATCTCTCTGATGATTAGTGATGATGAGCATTTTTTCATATGTCTTTTGGCCATTCGAATTTCTTCCTAGTCGGAGTTTCTGTTCATTTCTTCTCCCCATTTTTTTGATGGGGTTGGCTGTTTTCTTCTTGTAAAGTTCCACCAGTGCCTGATATATCCTGGATATTAACCCCTTATCAGATGGGTATTGGGTGAATATTCTTTCCCATTCAGTGGACTGTTTTTGTATCTTGGTCATTATATCTTTTGAGGTGCAGAAACTTTTTTAGTTTCATGTGGTCCCATATGTTTATTCTTTCTCCTAGTTGTTTTGTAAGTTGTATTTTAATATTTTATTAGATATGTTATTTCTAAGTAAATGTAGCACTATTTGTACTGAATTTCCAAGATGGGATATGATGTTATCTATTTTGTTTATACTATTTTAACACCCATAGTGTAAAATGTGAAGTCACATAGATACACATATTAAATTATACATTTGTAAAATGAGCCAAACAATTTTGATGTAGAAAGAATATGAGCTAAAGATATTGGATGTTCTTACTACTTTGTACACAAATAATATATTTCAAGTGACTAGATTTATTGCCTTATTCTTTCTGTATCACAATATTTATTCTTGTTTTAATAAATGCTTTTATTAAAATCAATATAATTTATAGACACAAAAAGCCAGTAAATAACACAAATATTTGATTGTAACATAAATGTATCATTCCTTTAGACATATGTTTATTTCTGCAACTTGTCTATTTGCATAGCGTTTATACTGAAATTTATAACACTAAATTTCTACTAGGTATTCTTGTTATTTTACATATTTCTATTATTTAGGACTATAGAATATGTACTTCTTTAGCAGTCTAATTCATTTGAACTCTATTGAATTCTACTGACCAATCATTTCTCTTTTATCACCTGGATGATTCTCTCTCTCTCTCTCTCTCTCTCTCTCTCTCTATCTCTCTCTCTCCCTCTTTCTCTCTCCTCTTTTTTAAGAATTTTCCCTCTCAATTTTCCCTTGGTCAAAAAGGTACCTAGGCTAGTTTTTCTCAACAAAGTCTCTTCTATTATCCCGACCATTCTTTGTCTTCTGAAGTCCACTTTTCATACTGCCTCCAAAGCAGTGGTATTCAAACATAAAGTCTTTTTACTTCAACAAACACATTTAAAAAAAAAGATAAATCGAGAGCCTTCAGACACACATATAAAGTACTTGATGTTATATCATGCCTCTGCATTTTCTTCGTATCTATTATGCACCTACTTATACTTTTGTCCTTGAAGTGAAGGTATAAATATACCATTGAAACCTGTCCTGTTTCTCAGTTCTAAGTCACTTTTTCCAGTTTTATTGAAATTAATTGTAGATTACTGTTATCTTTTAGTCATTGAAACGTGTCCTGTCTCTCAGTTCTAAGTCACTTTTTCTAGTTTCATTGAAATTCATTGTTGTTTACTGTTATATTTTAGGAAAATCTTTTATAAAAATAACAAAAATGTATATTTTGTAGAATCAATATTATTTGAACATAGCTATATTCACTCTTTGTTTCTTCATAGTAATTTTCCAATTAAATAGCAAGTATACATTTATTTTAGAAAATAAAACGTCACCTGCTATCTTGTAGTATTAAAGTGACTTTTCTTTATATGTCATTTGTAAACAATGGTTAATGATTAACACCTGACTGTTCTCAGGGCTTTATTTTGGGTCTATGCTCATTATCACTCATGGGTGTGCTCACTGGACCATGTGGCGTGCCACAAATTGAACCTGGTTTACCAAATAAAAAGGCTCTTGCATTCCCCACTATAACACTATAATTTCTCCCTGGCCCACAGCATTGAGTAGCATTATATTTCTGAAGTGTCATTCTTTATATTATAAAATTACATTACTTATATCAGAGATATTTTTTCAAATTGTTAAGTACTCGGAATCATTGACTTTTCATTTATTACCACTCTACATTATGCCCTTGAACTTCTTAGTCCAAATCTGAAGAATATAGAATTTGTAACTCTTTTTACTCACATTTAAATTATACAAATTTTGTCAAGTTCCTTGATCAAGCTTCATTGAAATGCTTGTGTACTTAATATTAGTGCTTAAAAAAGTTGACCCTCTTATATACCTGATGGCTTTTATTCATAAATGATTATTCTGATAAGTTCTTGAAATAAAATTATTAACTGAGCTCAAATATCAGAAAACTTATGTTTCCCTAATTTTTATACACTTTCTAAAACATGATAAAATCACTTTACCACTAAAATTGCCTTTAAGGAATGTAATAGAAACAGTTTTATAGAACATGACAAAGAATGCACACAATTTGCTATGAAATAGCATGATAAAATGAGTACTTTTCAAATGCTTACTTAAACTAATAACAAAATTTATTTTTATTGTACAGAAACAACTACTTGGCACAAGAAAAATTACTTCAGAAAAAATCTTAAAGTTTTGATACAAATACTGAAAAGCATATCAATTCAGTTAAGAATTCAGCTTTCAAAATGCAGAAAAGATAATCATGGAAGGTTAAATTTGAGATGGCCCCCTGTTGGGCATAGATATTGAAGGTTAAATTCTTAGTTGTGCACAGCATCTAACATGAGGACTAGTCATAACCTTGGCATATTTTATAGTTTCTTGTTTATTTGTTTGTACAATGGGAAAAATGCATGATGATAATTTTTATTATTAAACTGCAAGGACCCTTATATTTAGCATTAATGTTAGGTGACAGGTAAAACATTTTTTTTTTCTGCCAGTACTAAGAAATAGTAAACTAAGCAGAGTAAAATTAGACTTACCTGGTAGTACAAATAGTGTTTAAACATATTTTAAAAATATGTTTGATATAGGATCAACTTAGTTTATTATTATAGTAATTAATTTTATTTTATGAAAATGTTTTGCAAGTTGTATTAAATTTTGATCTAATTTTAATGTTTAAAAATGTTTTTAATCTCAATTGGGTTGTCATTAAAATAAGGAAAAACATTTAGAGATTAAATTGCTTCCAGGGGAGTATAAAATGAATATTCATATTATATGAAATTTAATGACTGTATATCCTTTAAACAAATGTTACATTTGAGCTGTTGACAATATTGATATTTTTATGAAGTATGAGGCAATTAATGATAGAACATATTATAATTATTTTACTAAGTATAATCAACTTTTCTATAGCCTACTAAAACAATGATAATTTTTATCTAATTTTAAGTTGTTACACTTTTGTCTCCTGTCCACCCTTTTGCCCAAGTCAATCATAGTTGTCCTGATGACCAGTTTAAATGCAAGAATAATCGCTGTATCCCCAAGAGATGGCTTTGTGATGGAGCTAATGATTGTGGAAACAATGAAGATGAATCAAATCAAACTTGTTCAGGTAAAAGGGTTCTTGAACTTATAAAGATTTATGTGTTTGTTATTTTCCAAGAAATAACAGGACAGTGTTCTGAACTAAGCTCAACTTTTCTTATTGACTATAATCTGATGAACACAATACTTAATGGTTTAAGTTGTATGCTACAAAATCTAGAACAAAAATGATCTTACTTACTCTTTTGGAAATGACCACATATCAGAAATAGATTGAACTGTTATTAACCCTTCTAGAATAACCTTTGAATAAGACTTCTACACAGCTGTCTTGATTTTTAATATGCTGTAACACAGTTTCCCTCATATGTACTTTTTAGTTTCATAAAGGAGTATTTTATATAAAATGTATCACCTCTGTGAATAGATTTTTATTCCTGAAACATAATATATGCTAGTATTTTCCCCTTTTCTTTTTGATGAATTCTTAAATAATAAGTCTATTTATATTTCCATAAACCTTTTCTATTGTAATAAATCTTTGAATCCTTAGCTGATTCTTGTTGAATAAGAATACAGCTCATAATACAGGTTGCAACAGATGACAGAAAGGTCATTATTAGTCAGATATGTGTGGAAAAATTATGCTGACTAGCAGTAGCCTACTGCTCCTCTTAGAAGAGGAAGACGAAGTAGTTTATTTAGTAAATTATTCTGCTAAGATCAGGAAAACAGTTTTCTTCATTATTGCAAACAATGTCAGAATATATCAACCTCCTCACCTCTGCAAAAAAGAAGCCTGCCAAATAAAAAGTTATTAGAATACCTTTGTGAAAATGTTAGGAGGATCATGTGGAGAAAAGATCTCATTTGTATCTTGTTTTGCCCTAACTTTTGAAAACACTGCTATGTCTCCATGATTCAAATTCCTCATACGTTTCTTCTAGCTTTTTAAGAATATAACCAAATTTAAATGTTAAAAAAATTACACTGTCAGTTGCTCCTTTTCCATGCACTCATTTTCCTTCTTTTTTTTTTAACTGAAAGTCTGCTTTAATATTCTATTTTGTTCTGTTTTATTTGGGAGTCACACCTGGGGGTGCTCAGTGCTTGCCCTGACTCTGTGATTAGGGATCTTTCCCAGTGAGCTTGGGGTGGTAAGGGGTTTTGGGAATCAAACCTGGTTCAGCCACATGAAGTACAAAGCCTGAGTTTCTCACTCTGTGGGCCCTCGCCTTTATTTGGAGTAACAAATTGCTTTCAATATAAGGTGCATGTCTTTAAGATCATTTTGATCAATATGTAATAAATATAAAGGAACCTTTAGTGATCCTTTACTCTTAGGTGCCTGCATTCATTATATGTTGAACAAAGAAGGAAAAAATCATCACTCCCAATGTTAGAATATTTAGGAAAAAAAGTCAACCGATGAGTTCAGACTCAGTTATTGATCTTTACCTCAAATTATTTTGTTCTGATTTTAGTTGAGATTTTAGCATAATTAGTTTTACTTTGTCCTGTTTTTCGAATGAAGACTCTTATAAAATTGAAACAATTATCATTTTCTAAATTCAGGTTTAAGTAAAGAATAGCATTCCCAAACACCTAAATATATAACAACAGCTTAGACATTAAAAGTCATCACTTATTCAAATGCTAATACTGGAACTTCTTTATTTTATTGTATTTTTAAATATTTTGTATAGTTTATGTGTGTATTTGGAATTAGCTAGATATAAAAAACAATATCAAAGTGTAAGTGCCATGTATAAGAGCAAACAAAACAATCAATCCTAGTTAATTTAATTTTGAAGACATTCTGTTCAATATTGCACTAGGAGAAAATACAGAGCTTATTTGCTAATCACTTTCACTTTCACTATCACTTTCAACTATCACTTTCAGCAATTCTAGTGATGTCAGTACTACATCTTCTTATTCTATTATGACTAATAGATAACCTTATTAGTAAACATATTAGTAACCTATATAAAGAAGAAAGAATAATTAAATATGCACTTTATATCTGAAACCTAAATTCATTCTATTATTGCACTCTATCTCCACATTTTTATACTAAAATTAATAAGTATAAAACTCATATGAGAAAACTATGAGTAGTTTATCAGAATACTTCTTGACTGCAATTTCTAGACAGATCAGATAAAGGTATATATAGAGATATGGCTCTTACATAAAATATTTTCCATAGGAGTATTACTTTATAATTGAATCCAATGTCCTTTTTTTAGCATTGCAAAGACATTATATCTAAAGAAAAAATCCTTTTTAGTGGAAACCAATTTCCTATTTTATTCTTTTGAGATTTCTTCCACATAAAATGATTAATTCAATAAATATGTATCGTATCACTAGAGATAAACTGATGGAAGCATGTAATACTTTTCTTAAAATGTGAATTCTTAAGGTAGTAGAAACCAGGTAAACAGAACATTCTGATGCAGTATTTGAATTGTGAAATGAATCTCTTGGGAGCACAAAAGTGAACAATTAATATATTTATTGAATACCTGCGAAGTCTTCCTGAAAAACTGATATTCAAGCTAAGACTCAAAAAAGTGTCAAAAATTGCTAAGTTTTGCAATTTAATAATGAAAAATGAATACTCATCTAAACTAAGTACTGACAAGACTGTGAAACAGGCATATACTCTCGGAGGTTGTTTACATAAATTATCTACACTGGAAAGTCATTTGGGAAATCCAATTAATGTGACAATGTGCATGCATCCCTTCAACTCTGCAATTCTTTTTTTTTCTTTTTTGGGTCACTCCCGGCAATGCTCAGGGGTTTCTCCTGGTTCTACACTCAGGAATTACTCCTGGCGGTGCTTGGGGGACCATATGGGATGTTGGGGATCGAAGCCGGCCGGCATGAGCCAGCCACCTGCAAGGCAAATGCCCTACCTGCTGGACTATCACTCCGGTCCCAAACTCTGCAATTCTTATTTCTAAGTTATACCTAACACATATGCTCAGGAAAATGAAAAGAAGTGCTTATTTTGCCTAGTCAACTTAATTGTTAAAAAGATAATCTTAAAAAAAGTCAATCGTCAGAAATAAGATGATATCTAGTATTTTAGATTACAGATAGATATGAACACATATAGATGTTTAGTTATAGATCAATATTTAAAATATTCTTAATATTGAAATCAAATATAAACATATATTTCCTATATAATTTAACAGGTTACAGAATACAAACTAGTACCATTTATGTAAACTATAAAAACAAAATAATTTTGGATATAATTTTTTTAAAGATGCTTATGAATATGATTAAAATGTGTCTGAAACTCTATCAAATGGAAAAATAAGATTTTAGTAATCTCTAGGAAGAAAACTACAGAAATATAATTTGAAAATGTAACATGGGATTTAAAATAATTATATCACTTCTTTAAACAAAAATATCTCTGGTAAACAGAAAATATTAAGTGCTTAATATGATTTTTGATGGAAAATGTACTTTAATGTTACTATTCCACATTTAATTTCTAGAAAGAGATGTTTTACTGGTAAACAGAAAATATTAATTGCTTAATATTTTAATGGAAAATGTACTTTTAATGTTATTATTCCACATATAATTCCTAGAGAGAGATGTTTAACTGGAAATAATACATTGGCATAAATTGTGGAGGATGAGATTGAGTGAATATGAGATTAAAAGATAGAGGGAAGGAAGAAGAATTGGATATAAATATAATAAATGGGGGAGAAAGTGGCTGAAGATATGAGTGACTTGGTATTAATTCTGCCAAAGATGAAAACACTATTTTATTCTGCATATAGTAGAAATATAAAATCCAAAGATGTGTTATTTTTAAATTGACTTTTAAATTGTTTCCTCTCTTACTTATTGTGAACTATACTTAGACCTAAGGCTCGGAAATTTCGAAACTTGATTTTTTCCCAACCTAGAACTCTAGCTAGATTGAATAATATTTACTATTTTCACATATTTTGCATTTTTTACTAAAATGAGGCAAGGCATAGATAGTCACATGAAGAAACCCAATGTATTAAAAATCAGATATGTTTTGGTAAGGCAAATTAAATAATATATTTTGATAGAGCATTAGTTTTTCACTATGTGATTAAATTTATCCAAGTTAAAAAAATAATGTTTGATGTCTAGTTCTTCTTTTATTCCTTATTGTTCTTATGTATCACAAGATATATTACTACTGTGTGACTAAAAGAAATGCATGCTTAGCAATTGACTGACAAATTTCACATTGTGTCCAAGTATTTCTGATTCACTACTAGATAAACAAATCCTCTGAAGAGGTGTAAATTTCCTCTTCATTAGAGCAGCATTTGCTACACAATTAGAATCCTCTAGGGCTGCTCTGCTAACCTCACTTCCAAACTAATTTAGATCTGATAGAGATTAGAACTGGAAAAGTAAAGGTTGTGCTTCTTGACATAAATTCACTGATTACGAAGTGATGATTTAGTCAACCCGATTCTGTCATAAAGGCAGTGTTCTTGTAACTTTATGAAATGAAACATCTTTCACATCTGAAATCAGTTAAATTTTTCTGGTAGGCTAATAGATCATTTTATCCATGATTAGAATAGACAATGCATTTATATATTTTCAGGGAACAATCTCCCTTAATGATAAGCCTGTAAGTACTCTTTGGAGTAATAGGTCCTAACAGCTCTTCAAGCTTCTGAGGTAATGAAGTGTCACAAATAGTCCACACCATCACAATTTAAGATAGGTTTTTAGAAGCACTTTCTCATTCTCTTCTCGAGGCACATAACTTTCCTAATGATTGAAAAATATCTACCAAAATTTTCTAGAATTATTTCTGTTTAACTAGAACGTCAGATGACATAAGAAAATAATGTAATGTTATACTATATTGTATTCAATGGTTTTATGCATCAACTATAATATAAATATTTGGAAAATTATTCTTTAAAAATTGAGAACAGAAAAGACTAAAGTATATATGTAATTAGGGAATGAAGTATGAAAAAAGAGCCATACAAACAATGCAGAGAAGAAATTAAAGGTGCATAGGAAGGACGATATTGGATGTGGAAAGCCAGATTCTAATAGTTTCTCATTAGAGCCCCTTTCTCAGCATTTTCTGAGTTTAGTTAAATAATAAGAAAAGATGGATTTTTATATTCATAAAGATAATCTCTTAGCTGGAAGGGGCAAAATAATCAATAAAGGCAAAGTACCTTTTAAAATAACTGTTAAAAATGACCTTCACCTCAGTCTCAGAGGAAGAAATAGGAAATAACAAGTTGGGAATGGAAAAGCTACCAAAACGTGCATGCTTTCAAAGGTTGACCTTATAGTAATAGAAATAGGCAATCAAACTTTCTATAAAACATAATCCCTGTACTGAATTATTTTAAACCAATGCTTTTGACACAGAAAGCAAGATTTCATGCTTTGTTGTTTGAACGTCTTGAGAGCCCAAAGCAAAGAGAAGGAAGATTTTGGTTAAAGAGAATAAACCAATATGTCCAAGGACTAAAGCATGTTTTCAAAGACATTTGTCTGTTTTCTTGCTCCAAATACTGGGTCAGTTAGAGATCAAAAAACTAAGCATGTGGAAATCTTACAGTGATTTTTACCCCATCCCATTAGCAAACAGCATCCTACAATTCCTTTCAAATTCTATATAGTTTATTGCTAAATGCGATGAACATTATATTCATTAAGTAAATTTGAATCAACTTAATTCAACTGTAGCTTCATAACATGGCAAAAATGTTCCTTCATCAGGAAAAATTTTAAATTATAAATTTGTAGTTGGATTTAGTGAAGTATATTAGGGTTACTGACTGTCCCGGCAATGTAGCTGCAGGGTAAAACATGTAAACATTGATAAGGACATGCAGGCTGTTAATATCGAAAACAGAAATGCATTGGTTACATTTTTGTCTAATAAGAGCAGCATAATGCCATATATGTTCAAAATCTGGTGTACGGTTTGTTTCATATTGAATATTGTTTGAAAGACTTCTACATTTATTCTTTGTGCATTAATTGATGACCATAGCCAGAACATGCCAGGTGGACCAGTTTTCTTGTGGCAATGGGCGCTGCATTCCCAGAGCATGGCTGTGTGACAGGGAAGACGACTGTGGTGATCAGACAGATGAAATGACATCTTGTGGTAAGTGTAAATGAAGCATGCTGTTAATGTAGATAGACAGAAAATCCTACTACTATAATCTCCATTGAAGCACCATTTTTTTGTTTTCATTTATTTTTGTAAATGCAAGATGCAGAGGAAGATTTTTCACTTTTTATTACAGCTTTTTGGGCCTGAGTATGTACTTTCATGTTCTTCTCAAAATATATTCCATTGTGAAGCAGCTGTCAAAGCCTTGGCTAAAGTAAATGAACCAAAGTTCAGAGTTTTTATTAGAAAGTGGTTGTTACAAGGCTAACAGTACATTCGCTATAACGACAAAAGATCATTAGAATTTGGTCTATTATAATTAAAAATTTAAAATAGAATAGCTGATCGAGTGGCATTTGGAGTAAATGGGAAATCATATAGTATTATTGGAGCAGTAAAAAATATAGATAGGTATAATATCATTGATAAACCACTACTTTAATTTCTATAGATTCAGCATTCTGAAGCCCAAATAATATTAGTTTGTCTTATTTTTTGTTAATGGTAAAATTTCAAGCACTTTCTATAGCTCTTCATAGTTAAAAAGTAATATCAATTCATTGTTATATGAAATTCCAGTTGTAATAAATTAATCCTCTTCATGTTATATTATATTCATGTTATATTATATTTCATGTTATATTATATTTCCTCTTCATGTTATATTATATTTCATAATAATATGTTTTAATAATATATGGTAAAACATAGTACAGAACTGAGCCTGGTTTCTAATATGTGTGCTTTATTTCATACAGGAATATAGATTTGATAATTGCTATAGGGATCAAATTTTCATAAATTAGATGTGCTTAGAATATATATTAAGTTATAAAGTTAATATATACTTTCACTTATTTTTTGACAATATTCTGAGATCAAAATGGTTAACTTCCTGTTACTCATTTGGTAACTTGTCTTAAGATGTAGAAAGACTCATTTTTAACAATTAAGTCTCTAGTTTTATCTTTTTAAAATTTAAATTAGAGCTTTAATTTTTCTTAAATCTGTTCTTCCTCTCCAATCTGTCAATAGTAATGTTTATTAAAATTATGGAAACCATAGAAATTACGGGGCTATTCTTTCTATGTCCTTGTGATTTATATCCCAGATGGCATTGTTCTTATTTTTCTTGTTCTATACATTTATATTTAAACATTCTTATTATTTTCTTTCTATTGGACCAAGCTTCTCTTGAGTTGCCTGCTTGTTATTCCTAAGGTTTCTAAGGTTTGTGACATACTTTCACATTCATCTTTAGTTACAATTCCTTGTTTTATACATTCATCACTAATAAGACTTTACAGAAAAGTGGGAGGTTAAGAAAACCTTAGGAGGTGCATTGAAAATCACAAGCAGAAATTATTAAAAATAGCCTTTATTTCTTTGGCCTATCCAGTATTTTCCTAACATATTGCTTGAGGATATAAACTACCTGAGGAGATTGTTACTGATAAAGTTCTCATTGAGAAGGTATTTAATAAAGTCCAAGAATTTTTATTTTGGAAAAAATACTCCATATATACCTTAGACTAAAATAATCTGGAATTTAAATTCTGTGATTTCAATAAATCAAAATTAAGCTTTTGTTGGTTTGTGATGCATCTTGGTCGTTTCAATAATGCCTAACTCCTCCATTGATCCAGTGGCCTTTTCCAACTTCCTCTGTCAAATATCTTTCTTTCTCTCTCTCTCTCTCTCTCTCTCTCTCTCTCTCTCTCTCTCTCTCTCTCTCTCTCCCTCTACATTTACACTAGTCATGAATCTAAAACAACCCATATCAGCATGATCTCATCTGGAGACCTTAAAATGAATTATGATGTTCCATAGCCCATATTTTAAAAATAGCTTGAGCCTCTAGGTATTTGGGATTAGACTTTGGCATTCTTTTACTTTGTATATTTAATTTATCCTACTATACTTGGACATATTTGGATATACTCTCGAGCTTATCTGCCAATATGGAAAAGCGCAAGCCTCAGGCAACCATATGCTAACGTCCAAGCTCACAAAACAGTGTTGAGAAGCAATAAATGAAGACCTCAAAGAGAGAAGAACAATAATACTGGCAGATGCAGCAGAAGCCAGGAAAAGCATTTGCAATGCCCACCTGTCCTTTGCCAACTATAAGACCAAGATGATTACCCTATAACATCCTGATGGATCTATCACATCTTCCAGAAAGGCAATGGAGAATATTCTCCATGACTTCTACACGGATATTTTTGATAGCCACGTCCTCCTGCCCACATGCCAAATTCCACAGGTTGAATATGTTGTCCCCAGTATTCTCCCTTCTGAACCTGAAATGCCATTTCATCATTAAAGAAGCCAACAGCACCTGGCAGAGATGAGTCAGACCCGGACACCTGAAGAATCTGCCATCAGTACTCATCAATACACTGGCTAGGCTCTTCAAACATTACCTTTTTGAATGCAAGGTGAACTCCCAATGGAAAACCTGAAGGACAGTTCTACTATTCAAGAAGGGATACATCCACGACATTGGCTACTATCGCCTGATCTGTCTGTTGTTCATCAACTACAAGCTGTTCACTCGAGTCATCCAAACAGGATTGGCAGACATGAAGAATGACAACCATGCGAGCAAGCTGGCTTCCAAAAAATTATTCAGCACAATCAACCATATCCAAATGGTAACCAAGCTCATTGAAGTTTGTAGGGAGTTAAGGATGCCACTCTGTCTCACAATCATTGATTTAAAGAAAGCCTTAGATTCTGTGGAGACTGAAGTGGTCATCCAAGCCAAGGCCAAAAAGGTCGTTCAAACACAATACATCAAGAACCTTCGTGAGTTGTATTACAGATTCACCACCAGGATCTCACCATTCTACAAGGACGTGATGGTGATTGATGTCAAAAGAGGGGTTCATCAGGGTTCTTAAATCTGTTTGATACCATTTCACCAAAACTCTTCAGTACCATCCTAGAGAACATCATGCGACAATTAGAATGGGACAGAATGGAATGTAGATTGTTGGGTCAGCAACTACACCACCTCCGCTTTTCTGATGACATTGTTCTAATAACACCAAACATTAGCCAAGTGGCACAAATACTGGCTGACTTCGACCGAGAATGTGGACAGATAGGTCTACAGCTGAATCTCAATAAAACAATGTTCATGAAAAACGAACTAGTTCCAGAGGCCCCATTCACTCTCAATGGAACAAATATCTCTGAACACAGCAGTTATGAGTACTTCGTCAAGAACTCAATATGAAGAATGACCTAAACCCTGAGCTGCACAGAAGGAAGAGAACAGCATAGAATGTCTTCAAGAGCATTGAAGAAATAGCTAAAAGGAAAAAGAACCTTCGACTCTGGGCACATCTCTTTGAATACACCTATCTCCCTGCATTAGCATACTCCTCAGAGACCTGTGTCCTACATAAACAGGATGAGAATGCTATTCAGGTCTCCCAAAGAGGAATCTCTGAAAGAGATGCTTGAATATTATGCATCACTCAAATGAGAGGATTCGGAGTTCCGACCTCCGCCAATGATTGAAAGTCAGGGATCCTGTCTCGTTTGCCATGGCGTTGAAAATCAGATGGGCTGGACATATAATGTGATATGGAGATGACCACTGGACTAGAGCTGTTACCATAAACTGGATCCCACGGACGTCAAAAGATCACGCACAAGATGATCAGACTTCTTTGTCAAGACCCTGACAGAACAGTTGAGTCTCTTTGTATTCCTGAAGCAAGCAGATGCCATTGGGCTACACTGGCACACAACATGAACAAATGGAAAGTTACTGGCGCCCACTTGAGGGAATTGACAAATAATTGGATGTCAAGTGATCAAGTGATCAAGTGATACTTGGGATTTTCTTATGCCTTATCCTACCAAAGGAATTACAGAGGAAGTTCATTATGGGTGATTTTTTAAAAGCTATACACATTATTTTGAGAGACATATAGACTGTGGCAAGCTACTTTAAAACTGAGTATTTAAATTTCCATACACTTTCTTCATTTTTCATTACAATTCTCCAACCCTGTATTTTCCTTCCTTCTTTATTCACTTTTCTCCCTCTCTCACCACCTCTCTCACTGTTATATGTTTTGTGCCTCAACTCAATATCATATAAAGTTTTCAATAAAATATTTTAAGTAGTTTTTGACTACGTTTTATAGAGTAGGAACATGAGGTCAAATATATTAGGGAACTGGGCCAGATCACACTTTAATTTACCCGTAATAGAACAAAGGTTTGGACCCAGTTTGGCTGCTTGCAGTCTATGTTTTTCACAAATGGAATTATATAGGATTGATAAAATAATGTAGCTGCTATGAAAAGTGACAAAATAAAGACAATTTAGGATATGCTATTCTCTGATCATTTCCCCAAATTGACTTATCGGACTACTTACTTTGAAGTAAGTCCAGTATAAGTAGCAAATCTCAAGCGTCATACCATGTCATTATCTAGACATGTTATATATTTTCTTAAAGGATGTATTTTTTAGTCGATGTAATTAACAAATTTTAGATAGCTTATACTTACTTATATATAAGATTAGGTAAAACGCATTAGAGTTTAATTAAAAATATAAGCAACATAATGAATTAAAGTTTAATATGTTTGCAAAAATTTTCTATTACTTTCAAAAGTTATGGTCATATGATATAGTAAAAATAAGGTATCATGGAATTGGAGAGAAATTACTATCATATCTGCTATATTTCAATGCAATTGTCTACAAAATATGATGTTTCTTATATATATTGTTGTTAGCAATAGAAATCACAGATTTGTGAGGAGTACCTATGTGTTAAGTGAGGAGCATAGAGATATTTAAACAATATGCATACACAATAAGTGTTCATATGGAATTTGAGTGTCTTACCTCCTTCACAATTATATAACAATTTTCTAAGTCTGGAGAAAGCTAATGTTCTTACATTGTCAGTTATTTTACATTAAAATTTCCATATGTTTCAACATACTTATTTATAAGGCTTAAATTCATTCAATTAGGCTGTATTTTATCAAACTCAAACAAAGCTATAACAATTGTACTTTATTTTAAGATTTCAATAATTGCTTTAGAAATAATCACTAAGCTCAGAATAAGGAAAACAGAAAAATTCATACACTGATGGCAGGAAAAATATCATAAATTGCAAATATATTCAACCTAACTGGGGATCATTACTTTAAGCTTTGTAAAGTGGATAAATATAAATACCATAGCAACCATGATTTCCTTTGAAAGAAAATGAAATTTATTGCCATTAACATAATGCCATGCATGTAACATGGGGATAAAATTTAAGTGACGGTTACAATATAAATGAGCATAGTACCTGAAACAGTAGAATGTTTTTAACAGTCAATTAATCCATGTTAACTATTCTTTGAAGTTGAAGTAACTACTGGAATAAAATATAGTTTTCTTTGCTGTAATTATAAAATGATAAAAGAAGACAATTGTTAATAATATTTTTCTCTTTTATAGTTAATCAGAAAATCTTTCCTAGTATTCCACAATTTGGGACTTAACATAGATAGAAAGTAAAGGGGCACATAGAATAAGACAAGAAAGGTTATGGATATATTTAAGCCTGTCTAATATAAGAATTCATAATGCTGCATTAATGTAACCTATAGAAATAGAAATGGTGAAATAGTATTGTTAACTTTTAAATTCACAGTTAATTTAAGAGACAAGAGAAGTGGTAAATGTATTATATTGGATTTTATTTAATTTTGCTTTAAGGGAAATGCTTTTTTAAGGAATGATTTCTAAATCAGCAAGATAGGAGTAATTAGATACTATGAGACTATGAATTTATTTATTGATTCATCTATCTATCTATCTATCTATCTATCTATCTATCTATCTATCTTCTATCCATCCATCCATCCATCCATTTACTTATTTATTTATTTATTTTGAGTATTGGCCCCCTAGGATGAACCCAGAGCCACGGCAGAGCCTGGCAACCTACCGTGATGTATTCGATATGCCATAAACAGTAACAATAATGGACCTCATTCCCAACCAATGGATATGTTGCTGATGCCCGCTAGAGCAAATTGATGAGCAACAGGAAGACAAGTGATGCAAGTCCTTAGTTAGACCCTCCTTTTTTGGGGTGTGAGGAATTAGAACCTATAGCCAATTGAGGTATTTAGTTATAAAATATGGCAGAAGCCCAGGAATAACAAGTGTCTTCCTATATCTATACAGAAGGAAAGAAGCTCCAAAACCAGAGCATATAAAGGTGCAATACAAGGATAAAAACAATATTTTAGCAAACACTTAGCTTAGCTGGGAATTTGACACCTGCTGAGTAGGAGGCAGAGGGCTGTAAATAAAAAAGAACCCAACAGTCTATTTGTTTTACTATTCAAGAATGAGAATCAATATTCCTAAACTGAGTTTAATTGACAGGACATAAAACTGCAACCCCTAAAATATCTATAGTGTTATAAACTAATGTAATCTCAATTTATAAAGTTATATTTTTATTCAATTAAAAATAGAAAAAATGAGTAGATTATTACCTTGAGCATGCATTACAAAATAATGATTTTACCCTTAGATCTCACTTGCTCACATATTACTATTTAAAAACCTTACTTATGGTTTCCCCTAAATATAGGGTTTTAATGAAAATATCACAGTATTAATGAAAATATTACAAAGTATACTATGAGTTATAATAACATCATTTAAATCCTTTATATCCTGAAGATATAATCACCAATTTGCTTCTTAAATACGGTACTAAAACAATACTCAGTAATCTTATTTCAAACAGAAATAGTATCCAGATCAATTTGTGAAACCCTCAAGTCTGTCAAAGAAATTATTGAGGATATACATGAAAGTAAGTTTGGTGAAGGTTAATTAAGTGAATCTTCAAATAATCTTATATGCATGCATCAGTTCAACTTGATAGCTTTAAAATCAAACAAAATTTAGTCTGGAGAGACAGTATGAGTGGTAGATCACATGCATCCAATCCTGTTTAAACCTTACCTCTGAGATCCACCAAAAATACCGCCAGTAAAAACTCAGAAACTGCATTCTGCAACAGCGCACTTCGAGTTCTCAGCTGTGGTCCAAATCCTTTTCATGTCATAATACTACCTAATTTATAAAGTCAAGGTCTTTAAAAAGAAAGAAATGTTTTCCACAAAATATATTACACAGAATATATTTTCACAAAACCACTGATTGTGTGATTTTATCAAATACGTCTATCAATTTAACAACTTGATAAATGTACTTATCTTTTTTCTATTTTGAAATATCAACAACATGGGCTGTAAACTGAAATACTTTTCATGTTATATTATTCTAGTGGCTAATATGTATGCATTTTAGCCAATTACATCAATTCTAGGTGGATTACTTTAGCTTATCTAAAAAACTATTGTCTAGAAACATTAAGGTTCTACTTTGAATATTATGGTTATAAACTGCCAAAAACATTTCATCTGTTTTCTTTTTTCTTTCTTATTCCTGCATGTTATCTTCTATCACATTAATTTTCTCTTCTTATTCTTTATTTATTTGTTTCATTTAAGAGGTAGGAAAGGAGAGATTTTATCTTAAAATCTAATTCTTTGCATCTGTTGATTTCAAAGGCTTGTTATCTCTGAAATCTCAGTATTCATATGTTCAAAATTTTAAAAAATATATGATGCCAACCAAAATAATACTATGATTTGCTAAATTATTTGTTTTTACTTTGAATTTGTGACACTAATCATATCTCAGAGACCAAGTTAGGTTTAACTTTTATATTCTTACTCTTTGGGAAAGGAGTTTGTTTTGCTATAATATACATTGTAGCTTGTCAGTATGATAGTATATAACTCTATTTAGCTGTTTTACACTGAAAGAAAATTTACTTCCCTGGCTCAGGAAATTTGCATTTATTCATTTTTCTTGTATTATGATGAATACAAACAACCCTTAATCAAATTATTTTCTTTGGTTTTCAGTTTGCTAGAAAAGAATCATTTAAACTGTTTTGTGCAGCTTCCTGAACTTACCATGGGGTTATGTCCTAATAAATCTATACTAAGTTCAAAATGTCCTGAGTTGAAAATCATTAATATACATAATCGACAAAACATTATATTTTAAACTAAGTTGCTGTAAACATTCTCAAAGAACTTGTATTTGTTTAGAGTTGGGGAAATTTAACTAAATGTAATGTGTTGAATATCTAATGTAATTTCTTGACTATTATCACTGTCTTCCCATTGTTCATGGATTTCCCGAGCGGGCCCCAGTAACATCTCCATATGTCCTGTCTCATGCTAGTAGAGCCCAAGGGCATCTGCTTGCTCCAGGAACATAAAGAGCCACAATCCATTGCGGAATGAGGACTAAAATTGTTACTGGTATTTGGCATATCAAATACAACACAGGTAGCTTGCCAGGCTCTGCCGTGCAGGTAGCATACTCTTGCAGTCATCTCTAAGTCCAGCATGTCTGTCTCTGGATCAGCATACCTGGGCCGGATTAAAAAAGACTGCAGCAGGGTGGATTTCGATGAGCCGGACTGTGATAGGCTGGTCTGCTGTGTGGAGTTCTGACGAGAGAGAAGTCCGGATGTGGAAAATGGAGGCCCTCATGGAGTGGGGGTCGTCTGGCTTGTTGCAAGGCTCTGCTGGGATGGCTGGCCAGGGCTTGACTATTATACTGAAGATAAAAAAGTATCCCAGTTCAAAATTCAAAACACTGTTTTTACTAACACATATCCTTTGAACAACTTTATGAAGTAAAAACTTATAAGTTGAATATTTTTATTAGATATCTTCCATCTCTGAGATCCTCAAAAAATATATTTGTTTTATGTTTCTTCTGTACCTCTCAAGGAGGAAAGGGCACATTCTGATTACAATAGCAACATAGAACAAATTAAATCTAACATAGTCAATAACAGTTTTCCTATTGGATTTTTTTATCTTCACAGAATTTCCAACTTGTGAGCCATTAACTCAATTTATATGTACAAGTGGAAGGTGCATTAGCAACAAGTGGCAGTGTGACTCTGGCAAGTACCAAATGTTCATTGGCGTTGATTACATGTTGCTTTACCTCCTTCAGAGGCAGTTTGTAAGAGACAACCAAAGTGTTTTCCACCAACATCATTAAAAGGATAGCTGGCACATCAATAAAGATTAGCATTAAAGATAATGAAGCTTGATTTTTGTCCTACCTGACTATGCCAGAGATTTATTTTCACATGTAATCTGGTCATGGAAAACTCTCTAGAAAGAGGAAAGGAAGGGCGTATTTGAGGAAAGAACTTGAACAACTTAATTTACCAACGCATTTTATATTAAATATTTGTGATAAATAAAACTTTTGAAGTCCCAGAGTGGAATAATTTGCAAATTATCATGAAATTATCAATTTGTTTCCCAATTTTTAATCTAATTTTATATCAAAATTTTATTTTAATCATTATCAGTAGTACCTATGACTTTAATACTATAAAATTATTACTGTGATAAGTAATAGACAATTTTTGCTATAATCAGTCATTTTTGTGGAAACTGATGTTACTTCAATTATTAGAGGGTGAAAAAAATAAGTACTATATGTGTGTGTGCATGTATGTGTGTACATACATACACACAGATATAAACATATATGTACTCAGTCCAACACTTTCATTTTGAGTACGTTGTTGAAAATTGAAAATTTAAGCATTTTACATGAAATAATTTTAGGTCCTAAAAAACTGTTATTTTATTTGACTTTAGAATGATTTACAATTTCTCAATTTTAAAGCAAAGCAAAGTTTAATAAAAAGACATTGTTCGCACACCATCTATATTCAACTAGAAATAAGAGATTAAATAGTAATCATATATGTTGGAAAATGTAACTAACTTTAAAATATTTCAAAATGTGAGCATAGAGATATTAGGTCTAAATAGCTATTTCCCTCAGTAGTCACTTTCTTAGTTATTTCATTTTTTTGAAATTCCTACAATCACTTTCATTCTCTTAAAATTACTTCAAGTTGCATAGACTCTTTCAGTCAGGTATTTATCAGTTTTGGGAAAAATAAAAACCCACCATCAAAATTCAAAACAAGATTTTTTAAATTTTATTTTCCTAGTTGATATTTCATCAGAGTTAATGTAATGTGAAATTAATGCCATAATTCTAACATTCAGTAGAAATGTTGACCAAAACTGTATGGTTCCTTTGTAACCAAAGACAATTTATAGAAAAATAAATACGATTTTATATGAAAAATATTCTTTCTGCATATGCTTTCTAATCTTTGATGTTGATGTTCTTTCCAGATGACGACTGTGGGGATGGCAGTGATGAGGTTGGCTGTGTTCACTCTTGCTCTGATAACCAGTTCAGATGTTCCAGTGGAAGATGCATCCCAAGTCACTGGACCTGTGATGGTGACAATGACTGTGGAGACTTCCAGTGATGAAACCCAAATCAATTGCACCAAAAAAGGTTGGTCATTTTGTAAAACTAGAAATCTAAAACTATACATATACAAATGAGTAAAACTATACATATACATATTTATATAATATTAAAACACAGTTTGATATATTTCAGAAAAGTATTGTTAAAAGTAAACTGCTCATGATAATAATATTGCAAGGAATGAAAAAACCTGCTTCTTGATTTCTTTCATCAATTTTTATATTCTCACTTATTTCTCCGTATCATTTGGTAAATTCTGTGATCTTCATATTTAGTAGCTACTTTGCCTTTTACTTATTTAACAATTATTAAAATTATTATTTATTATATACTATATCATATATAAATATATGAAAATAAATAAATGCCTTTGTTATTAAACTTGATAGTTATTAAATTATTGTTTATTATAATGTAAATATATAATTATAAGTAAATTATTTATTATTAAATTTTAATATTTATTAAAGTTAGTTTAATAATTATTAAAAGTGAGGATACCTCAGGCAGATTCTTAAATCCTAAAACATAAACCCATATCAAAGATATTATATAATAAGCTAGAGAAAAAAATTATTTTCCTTTTATTTTCACACAAAAGTGTTTTCTTAAAGTTGAAACAATCATATGTTGAATGCTTATATATTCCAATAACTGACCTCTTGAATTGCAAGGTAGAGGGAAGAAAACATAATTGTGCTTCTCATCAGTTATGGGACTAAATCAAAATTGTGGCTCTTTAACAAAATGTGATCATCCATAAGACATAGTAATAATATTATAAATATGACAGGAAATGTTTATTCTATCAATTATTGCAAAGCAATACAATTTTAGTGTATGTCTGATTTCTGCTTTAGAAACTAAAACCATTTTTGTTTGGTTTGTGTTTTATTTATCTCATATATATTTATTGGGGAGTGAGGTACTATAGTAGGCACACTTCTATCAAAGCAAAGATGACCCTCAAAATAAGGTTCTTCCTAGTTGTTTAGAATTTTACATGCATGATGAAAAAGTAATGTATTTAACAAGGGATGATAGCATAAATAATGTAAAAAAGATGAGTATTATGTGTTTCTAAGGATACACATTTATCTTTACAATATTAAATGATATATCAGATATAAATTACTTATTCTGACATCTATTCCATATTCTCTCACTCTCACCTGCAAACATCTAAACTATAGAGTAGCAGTAAGATCAAACTGTAACCCAATCAACTCATTTACGTCAGTCTCATTCTTGTATCCATTCTTTTCAGTTTAGTTGAGCTGCTCCTATATATGAACCAGAACATTATTTTTAAATGAATCATTTTAAAATAAGCATTATTTTAAAATTAATTAAATGGAAAAAGAAAATGTTTAGAAAAATACTTTCTCTTTTTGAATTTGATATGTTTATCTGATAAGGTTGGCAATAACACTTTAATTAAAAATGAATTTTTCCTACATAAAAATAATGGGTGCCTCATGATATGTATATTTATGGCCTACCCAAAGTTGTTTTGAGAGAGAACATTTCTCAAAGTTGATTTATTTTCACCTCAGTGGAGAGACCATATCCTTCTTCTCTACGTATATATATTTCTATGTTAAACTGGTTATTGCATAAAATAAACTTTGGGGAACTTGATTTTGCTTTTTGAGTTTCAAAGTCACTACTACATATACATTTCTAAAGGTGTTCAGGTAGTTTTTCAGATGCAAAGTATTAGAAGTACCTATACAATATTAATGGCTTTAGTTTTTAGACCTTCAGTCTCTCTAATATATTATATAAAGGCTGTGCTATCAACATTAATGGTGTAAGATACCAATATTGTATTTCTGCAATATGGCAATCAGTATGACAAGGAAATGATTTAGATATCTAACATGATTCTTGGGCATGTTTCAAACAAAGAATGAAATGAATTTCCTCCACTTATTCATATTTATAAGATTATAATCTAAATAAAAATCTCAAAATAAAATATTCAATAGAAGTTATAGGAATTAAGGAAAAATAGCACTGTAGGTTCATGTAGATATAAGACAAGTCAGATACTTAAAAGGACATTTAACTTTTTTTATCTATTGCAACTTTGTTTATATGTTCTGATAGAGAAATTAAAACTATGACAAAGAAAACTGTTAAAATTGATCAGGAAAGTCATTTTGCACTTGCCGAATTTATGAGAAACTGCCAAGGTAAAGTAGAAATTTGATGCAATTAGTCATATGATTCAGTCCCAAAACCTGCTATGGAAGAACAAACAGGGGTTTCTGGCTTGAGATTCGAGACTAGCTGTCAAAACTGATAAAATCCAGAGTATAATTGCTCAGCACTTTGCTTTACACTGCCTGGGTAAGCAGAGAGAACATATGGTATAGCTTTTCGAAGCTTAAATTGCTCTCAAAAAAGACAAAAAATACTCTTGAATTTACTTTTAGGACTAAAGAAATGAGGGAATCAAACATTCTATAAACAATATCTACTGAAAAAAATCTTCACGATCAATTCTTGTTTTCTCTGAAACTACTTTGTTGTTGTAGCTCTAGTTTTTTTTTTGTTTGTTTGTTTGTTTTGTTTTGGCAGGGGTGGGGCACACCCAGCAGTGCTTAGGGGCTTAATTTTGGCTCTCTGCTCAATAATAACTAAGCAGTATGGTATGACTGATCATACGATGCAGGATTAAACCCATGGCAGCTGCAAAGAAAGCAAGTGCATTGCCCACTCTACTATACTGTTACTCTGAAACTGCTTTTTAAACAGTGATAATCAGTTTTTAATCATCAATATAACTACTATGTGAAAAGTATAAATGCATACTCTGCTCCTTGATTAATATGTATCACTCCCTTCCTTCATAATGCCATGATGCCCTTTCCTCTCATGTAGGTGAAAACTTTTACTAGGAAAAAGAAAAAATAATACCTTCAGGAGAGAGAGCGTATTTCATAACCACTATTGGACAAGTGCATACAAATTCACACATACTAGAGAGAAAAGGTGCAATATTGGGGCCAGAGTGCTAGTACCGTGAGTAGAGTGCTTGGCTTGCACAAGGCACTTGGGTTCATTCCCCAGTGCCCATATATGATCCCAGCACCACCAGGGAGTAATTCCTAAGTGACAGGCAAGAGTAACCCCTGAGCATCACCAGGTGTGACTCAGAAAGCGAAAAGAAAAGAAAAGGGAAGGGAAGGGAGGGGAGGGGAGGGAGGGAGGAAAGGAGGGGAGGGAAGAGAAGGGAAAAGGGAAGGGAAGGGAAGGGAAGGGAAGGAAGGGAAGGGAAGGGAAGGGAAGGGAAGGGAAGGGAAGGAAGGGAAGGAAGGGAAGGAAGGAAGGGAAGGGAAGGGAAGGGAAGGGAAGGAAGGAAGGAAGGGAAGGGAAGGGAAGGGAAGGGAAGGGAAGGGAAGGAAGGGAAGGGAAGGAAGGGGAAGGGAAGGGAAGGAAGGAAGGGAAGGGAAGGGAAGGGAAGGAAGGGAAGGGAAGGGAAGGGAAGGGAAGGGAAGGGAAGGGAAGGGAAGGGAAGGGAAAGAAAGAAAGAAAGAAAGAAAGAAAGAAAGAAAGAAAGAAAGAAAGAAAGAAAGAAAGAGCGAGAGAGAAAGAAAGAAAGAAAGAAAGAAAGAAAGAAAGAAAGAAAGAAAGAAAGAAAGAAAGAAAGAAAGAAAGAAAGAAAGAAAGAAAGAAAGAAAGAAAGAAAGAAAAGAAAGAAAGAAAGAAAGAAAGAAAAGAAAGAAAGAAAGAGAGAAAGAGAGAAAGAGAGAAAGAGAGAAAGAGAGAAAGACAGAAAGAAAGAAAGAAAGAAAGAAAGAAAGAGAGAAAGAGAGAAAGAGAGAAAGAGAGAAAGACAGAAAGACAGAAAGACAGAAAGACAGAAAGACAGAAAGACAGAAAGAGAGAAAGAGAGAGAAGAGAGAGAGAAAGAAAGAAAGAAAGAAAGAAAGAAAGAAAGAAAGAAAGAAAGAAAGAAAGAAAGAAAGAAAGAAAGAAAGAAAGAAAGAAAGAAAGAAAGAAAGAAAGAAAGAAAGAAAAGAAAGAAAGAAAGAAAGAAAGAGAAAGAAAGGAAGAAAGAAAGAATGAAAGAAAGAGAGAGAGAAAGAAAGAAAGAAAGAAATGGAAGAAGGAAGGAAAAAAGGAAGGAAAAGGAAGGAAGGAAGGAAATAATGCTATAGAATAGCAGACTATACAACATTTACTCCTTTGAATACCTCGTAATTCATCTCTGGTTTTCTTTGGTTACCAATACTTTGGTAGATGTACATTTTGATGACTATTTTGTAAAGCTAGTTATTTGATGAGTAGTTTTTTAAAGTGGAAAAATGTGAGGCAAAAAAACTCAATGGACTTTGTATGAGGGTTCTCCTCCATAACTCTACCATATATGCTTATCCTAGTACTAAATGATAGCTTTACCTACAATGATATGATCAATAAAATGAGACTTCTCATTTTCCATACTTGTCTTTTACTCTCTGAGAAAAGTGAAGGGAATAAATAAAGGATGAAAGAATGGAAGATGGGTGGAAGGAAGAAAAAAATACATAGAGGGATGGAGGAAGTGTGTGGAAAGAAAGAAAAGAGAACTGAAGACTCGTGACCCTATCCCAAAATATTAATATTAGAAAGTAATCTTGTTTCCTCTTATCCATTGGACCTTTCTCAATAATTTAATCAAATTTTTGAGTAGGGCCACTTCCAGGGTGCTCAAAAGCTTTCCCCTACTCTGAAGTTAGGGATCGTTCTTGGTGTGTCTTGGGTGACTATGTGGGTTGCTGGGGTTACCAGCAACCAGGTAGCCTGAGTGTAATGCAAATGCCCTAAGTTTTGTACTATCTCTCCAGCCCCTCAACTTTATTAACTGAACATTAAAACATTTTTTAAAATGAATGAATAAAAAGATAATTGAGACAGATAATATACCCATGCCAATTTCTATTAACAATTGTTTTAGTTCTGTGTACCGATGTTTGGAGAGTAACCTAGAAACCTTTAGGCTGTTGCCTGTATGTGCTTAACCCCAGCATGAATTGTGGCACTGTGTGTTTCCTTATGCTCCAGTAGGAACTACTCCTCACCACAGAGCCAGAAGTAGACTCTGAGCACTGTTGCATGTGGCCAACCCATTACTCTCAAATATTTACGCCTAATAGTTTCTACAAGGACTTGATAGAGAAAGGATTAGTTTTATCTAGAATAGTTTTGTTCCGTAATTATTAAACTTAAAATAGATAATGCATGAATTTCCAACAAAACGTAATTTATTTTCAAGGAAGAAGTGACTTTGTTTTATGGTCTTCATTCTTTAATAAGCCTGCTTCTTATTTTTCATGGGAATATCTACTGCCTCGTATAATATTAAATAAGCTGGGTGATAATAAAACATATAAGAACTCTTACTTACATGAAAAATACAAATTAATTTATGACCCATTTCAAGATATTAACAGTGAAATGTTACATAAAGATAAGTTAAAATAATTTTTGGTTTATTTTTCATGAGAACTTGTTTTATTATTTTAATTTTATTTTAATAACCATATGATGACCATCTATGAAGATAGATGGTCGGCAACTACACCACCTCCGCTTCACTGATGACACGGTTCTAATAACACCAAACATTAGTCAAGCGGCACAAATGCTGACTGACTTAGACCAAGAATGTGGAATGATAGGTCTACAGCTGAATCTAAAGAAAACAATGTTTATGAAGAATGAACTAGTTTCAGAGGCCCCATTCACTCTTAATGGAACAAACATCTCTGAATGCAACAGTTATGTGTACCTAGGTAGAGAAATCAACATGATGAACGACCTAAAACCTGAGCTGCGCAGGAGGAAGAGAGCGGCATGGAATGTATTTAAAGGCATCGAAGAAATAGCTAAAAGGACAAAGAACCTCCAGCTCCGGGCACATCTCTTTGACTCCACCGTTCTCCCTGCATTAACATACGCCTCAGAGACCTGGGCCCTAGGAAAGCAGGATGAGAATGCTATTCGGGTTTCCCAAAGAGGAATCGAAAGAGCTATGCTTGGAATATCACTCCTCACTCAAGTGAGAGAAGGAATCCAGAGTTCTGACCTCCATCACTATTCCAGAATCAGGG
Source organism: Cryptotis parvus (assembly GCA_021461705.1). Taxonomy (NCBI): domain Eukaryota; kingdom Metazoa; phylum Chordata; class Mammalia; order Eulipotyphla; family Soricidae; genus Cryptotis; species Cryptotis parvus. The sequence goes on along the minus strand of JAJIBD010001004.1, from coordinate 341,505 downwards.
ACGCTGTCTCGTTTGCCAAGGCATCGAAAATCAGATGGGCTGGACATGTAATGTGATTTGGAGACAAGCGCTGGACTAGAGCCATTACCGACTGGATCCCACGAGATGTCAAAAGATCATGTGGCCGCCCACCTACAAGATGGTCCGACTTCCTTGTCAAGACCCTGAAGGAACAGTTTGAGGCTCTTCATATTCCTGAATCAGCCAGATGTCATTGGGCTACATTGGCACGTGATAGGGTCCAATGGAAATGTTACTGGTGCCCGCTCGAGCAAATCGATGAATAATGGGATTCAAGTGATCAAGTGAAGTGATCAAGTGATGATGGACCGTTACAAAGCTGTTCATGGTTGGGTTTCAGCCATCCAGTATTCCAACACCCATCCCTTAACCAGGGCAAATTTCCCAACTCCAGTGTGTCCCATATCCATCCAACCTTCCAACCACCACAACCTGCCTCTATGGCAATCAGTCTGTCTGTCTTTCCTTTGTACATTATGGTTTTAAATACAGACAATGAGAGTTTATCATATGTGTTCCAACAAACTACCTATACTCAGTTTTAGCCTAGCATTACTATTTCCAGAACCTCACAACCAGCCAGACGACCCCCCTACCCACTCCATGGGTGCCGCCATTTTCCACATCCGGACTTCCCTCTCTTCAGAACTCCACCCAGCCGACCAGCCCATCACAGCCCGGATCATCGACACCCACCCTGCAGCCATTTCTTCCTCAATCCAGCCCAGGTATGCTGGTCCAGAGACTCAGACATGGGGCAGAGTGATTCCTTGCTCTCCCTGTGCCCAGCCGATCATGAGGCAGTCGGGAGGCATGGTGGGTTCTAGCCTTGGCCCACCACCCCGGCAGAACCTCACAACCAGCCAGACGACCCCCACCCACTCCATGGGTGCCGCCATTTTCCACATCCGGACTTCCCTCTCTTCAGAACTCCACCCAGCCGACCAGCCCATCACAGCCCGGATCATCGACACCCACCCTGCAGCCATTTCTTCCTCAATCCAGCCCAGGTATGCTGGTCCAGAGACTCAGACATGGGGCAGAGCGATTCCTTGCTGTCCCTGTGCCCAGCCGTTCATGAGGCAGTCGGGAGGCATGGTGGGTTCTAGCCCTGGCCCACCACCCCGGCAGAACCTCACAACCAGCCAGACGACCCCCACCCCACTCCATGGGTGCCGCCATTTTCCACATCCGGACTTCCCTCTCTTCAGAACTCCACCCAGCCGACCAGCCCATCACAGCCCGGCTCGCGCGGCCTCAAGCGGCCCCGCGGTTCATCAATAAATGCTTTATTTGGAGGTGTTTAAATAATATGCCTTCCACACGGCAAGCCTAGCAAGCTGCTCGTGTTGTATTTGACATGCCAAATGCCAGTAACAATTATATTAGGTCATTCCCATGACCCAATATAATGGTTTTAGGCTCTTTATGTTCCTGTAGCAAGCCGATGCCCTTTGCTCTACTGGCATGAGACAGGACATATGGAGATATTACTGGTGCCCGCTCTAGCAAATAGATGGTTAACGGGAAGATCGTGATCGTGATCGTGATTACTATTTCCATCTACTATAACCAAATTTTTTCCCTTGCTACCTTAGCTTTGTCCCCCATATACATGTGAGGGAATCCAACTATTTACAGGTTGTCTAGCCTCTTGTTTTCCCAGGCCTTGAGATTAGCATAATATGTTTTCCTTTTAAAAACCCACAAATGAATGCAAACATTCTATATCTGTTCTTCTTATTTGGCTTTTTTGAAACATGTCCATTGAATTATAACACAACATACTTAAGGAAAGTTCTATTTAAAATTGATTTTTAATAACGAAGTCATGAAAAATACCTATAAAAGGATGTACATGGAGAGTACCAGGTGGAGTGCAATGAGTAAGAGAAGCATAGATATAGACTGACTATATTCATAGTGGTGCATAAAAAAATAGTCTGAGACTAATATCCAAGGCCAGGAGGACTTGCCAATGGTGGAATCTACCACAAGCGTGTATTATGTGGTGGAAGGTTTAAGCTAGTGAAGAGATGAGTATTACAATAATAGTTGAAAATGATCATGCTGGACTAGGACTGAGTGTTGAAAGTAGGTAAAGGGATATATATATATATATAATGACCTTTCAGTGACTTTATTGAAAGTCACAATGCACAAAATGAGATAGAGGAGAGAGAGAGTCAGAGATATATAGATAGAGAGAGAGCTTACCATAGAAGTGGGAGTTTTATTTTTTTGTCAGGGGAGGGAAACTGAGGATATTGGCCATTGGTGCTGGGAAATGTACACTGGATAGGTGTTGGAACACTGTATATGACTGAAACCCCACCATGACCAGCTTTGTAGTGAGCTGTCTCACTGTGATTCCATAAAAAAAAAAAAAGTTAAATGCAAGTTTAAACTTCATGACACTTAATTGTAATTTATGATTTATTGTGAATGGCCAAGAGTAATAACCCAAATATTTTAAGTAGTTTACTGTATGAAATAAAATGATTAATAATATATACTTATATTTTTTTGTTTCAGCTATTTAGTGTTTGGTTGAAGATGTTCATTTTTGCTTTACCTTTACTAAACTCAGTTTTCCCAGGTTTATAGAAGTGTGCTTGATTAATTTTGTATTATCTCTGTACATTAAAGCATAATACAGTATAATAATTAATATAGGTAAATACATGATAAATATATATTAAGATAAAGAGCATATTTATTTTTCAGTACAAGAAAATAGGATAAAAATAATCCATGACTTGAAATTGTGATGCTCATTGAGCCTCAGGAAGCTATTCTAGGTATTGAATACTGGGACTCATACATACAAAGCATGTGCCCCACTATCTGAGTCACCTCCAGGGTATAGAGTTTATTTCTTTTTTTTCTGAATTTTCATTTTTTATTTTGTTATACCACTGTGATATACAATTACAAAACTGTTGATTAGGTTTCAGCCACACAGTGTTCCAGCACAATCCCTCCACCAGTGCATATTTCCCAACACCAATGTCACCAGATTCCCTCCCTGCCCCCAGACTGCCTCTATGGCAGGCACTTTGCCTATTCTATCTCTCTCTCTTTCTCCGTCTTTCCTTCTCTCTCCTCTCCTCTTCTCTTATACAGTGTGGCTTGTAATACGTGCATTTAGGGGTTATCATATATATCCCTTTACCTACATTAAATGCTCAATTTCAGTCTAGCTACCATTTCCAACAATTACTATTATGCAGGTCGCTTCTCTGTCTTACCTAACCTCTGACTCCATGCACTTCTGGTATGTTCCAACCACTGGCAAGTCCTCCTGATCCGTATTTTGCCGGGCCTTGGATATTAGCATCATACAACTTTTTTATGTATATCCCACAAATGAATGCAGTTATAATATTTCTGTCCTTTGCCCTCTGGCTAATTTCACTCACTGTGATAATCTCCATGTTCATCCATTTATAGGCAAATTTCATAATTTCATTTTTCCTATCAACTGCAGAGTATTATATTGTGTAGATGTACTATAGTTTCTTTATTTGGTCATCTGTTTTTGGGCACTCAGGTTGTTTCCAGTTTCTTGCTATTGTGAATAGTGCTGCTATGAACACAGAATTGCAGATGGTGTTTCTGATGTGTGCCTTTGGTGTCCCAGGGTATATTCCCAAGAGTAATATTGCTGGGTTAAATGGGAGCTCAATTTCTAGTTTTTGGAGAAATGTCCATATTTTTTTCCAAAAAGCTGTACCAATAGACATTGCCACCAACAATGGATGAGAGTCCCTTTCACTCCTCATCAACACTAACACAGGTTGTTCTTGCTCCTTTGGATATATACCAGTCTCTGTGGTGTGAGATGATATCTCATTGTTCTTTTGATTTGCATCTTCCTGATGACTAGGGATGCTGAGCATTGTATCATATGATTCTGGCCATTCTAATTTCTTTTTTGAGGAAGTTTCTTTTCATTAATTCTCCCCCATTTTTGATGGGGTTGACTGTTTTATTCTTGTAAAGTTCTACTAGTGCCTGATCTATCTTGGATATTAACCCTTATCAGATGGGCACTGGGTGAATTTTCTTTCTCCATGGGTTGTCTTTGTATCTTGGTCACCATTTCTTTCGTAGTGCACAGGCTTTTTAGTTTCATGTAGTTGTGTTTGTTTATCTTTGCTTCCAGTTGCTTTGTTAGTGGTGTTTCATATTTAGCTTCAGTGTCATGGAGCATTTTTTTCTTCAATGTAAACTATCACAGCCCGGATCATCGACAGCCACCCTACAGCAGTTTTTTTTTCAATCCGGCCCAGGTATGCTGAACCAGAGACTCTCAGACATGGGACAGAGCTGCTACTTGCTCTCCCTGTGCCCAGCTGCTCATGAGGCGCACGGGGCCCGCCATTTTCCACATCCGAACTTCCCTCTTGTCACAACTTCACCCAGCAGACCAGACTATTACAGCCCGGCTCGTGGGGGCCGCTAGTGGCCACGCGGTTCATCAATAAATACTTTATTTAGAGGTGACTACAACAGTATGCCACCCGCACGACAAGCCTGGCAAGCTGCTCGTGTAGCATTTGATATGCCAAATACCAGTAACATTTATATTAGGTCATTCCCGTTACCTAATATAATGGTTTGAGGCTCTCTATGTTCCTGGAGCAAGCGGATGCCTTTGGGTTCTATTAGCATGAGACAGGACATATGAAGATATTACTGGTGCCCGCTCTAGCAAATAGATGATTAACAGGAAGATAGTGATAGTGATAGTTCTTCAATGTACTTTTTGGATTCAGGTCTGTCTTATATTGAGATCTTTTACCATTTGGATCAGACTTTTGTGCATGGCATTAGACAGCGATCTGCTTTCTTTTCTTTCTTTTGTTTTTGCATGTAGCTGTCCAATTTTCACAGTAGTACTTGCTGTGATGGCTTTCCCTTGCTCCACTTCGTATTTTTTGCTCCTTTATCAAATATTAAATGATCATATATCTGAGGATACATACTCAATTCTTTTCCATAAGTCCACAGGTCTGGTTTCACTCCGATACCATGCAATTTTTTTTTTTTTTTTGCTTTTTGGGCCACACCCAGCAATTCACAGGTATTACTCCTGCCTCTGCACTCAGGAATTACTCCTGGCAGTGCTCGGGTACCATATGGGATGTCGGGAACTAACCTGGGTCAGCCGGATGCAAGTCAAATGCTTTACCCTGGACTATCGCTCCAACCCCAATACCATGCTATTTTAATTACTTCCGTTTTGTAGTACTCTTTGAAGTTAGGAAAGGTGATGCCTTTCCCCAAGGATTGATTTGGCTGTTCATGGGGGTTTATTTATTCATATGAATTTCAAGAGTGTTTGGTCAATTTCTTGGAGAAAATGTCATGGTATTCTTATAGGGAATGCATTTAATTTGTATAATGACTTAGGAGTATTATCAATCCATGAGCAGGGAATGTGGTTCCATTTCCTCAAGTCCTATCTTATTTCTTGAAGCAGCATTTTGTGGTTTTCTTTGTATAGGTCCTTTACATTGTTAGTTAAGCAAATTACAAGGTGCCTGATTTTCTGAGGAGCAATTGTGAAAGTGATTTTTTTATCACTTCTCTTTTGTTATTCACATATAGGAAAGCCATGGACTTTTGTGTATTGATTTTGTAACTTGACACTCTGCTATAAATGTTTATTGTTTCTAGGAGCTTTTTTGGTAGAGAGTTTAGGTTGCTCTAAGTCACCTGCAAATGGTGATATTTGACTCCTTTTGCTCTCTGGATGTCCTTAATGTCTTTTTCTTCCCTATTTGCTATGGCAAGTAATTCTAATACTATAATGAATATAATTGGTGATAGTTGGCAACCTTGTCTTGTCCCTGATCTTAAGGGGAAGGCTTTTAATTTTTACCACTGAAAATAATGCTTGCTGTGGGGCTACAATAGATGGCTTGGATGATATTGAGGAAATTTCCTTCTTTTCTCATTTTGTCGAAGTGCTTTTTTTTTCATGAACAAGTGCTGGATATGGGCAAATACTTTCTCTGCAGCTATTGGTATGATCAGATGGCTTTTATATTTTCTTTTATTAACATGATGTATTATGCTGATTGGCTTACAGATGTCAATCCATCCTTGCATCGCTGGGATGAATCGTACTTGGTCATGGTGTATGATATTTTTGATGAGCCTTTGGATTCTGTTTGCTAGTATTTTATTGAAAATCTTTGCATCTGTGTTCATATAGTGGCCAGTAATTTTCTTCTTTTGTGATATCTCTGTGTGATTTGGCTATCAGGGTTATATGTGCCTCATAGAAACTGTTTGTGAGTGTTTTTTATTTTCATTTTCCTGTAAGAGCTTTAAAAGTTTGACAGAGATCACATCAGGGTCAGTCCATACACATGTTATGTCCTTAACCCCTGAAATCTTTCTCTAGTCCCAGTGACAGTGCAATCACCTCTTTTGATTTTCTTTTATAAAAATATTCTGAAGATACTTTCAACATACTTCTACTAAAATTATAAAAGAGCATTATTTCACAGTCACTGAATGTTTTTGAGATTACATGACTGAAGTTAGAAAAAATGTATTATATACTCAGCAAAATCATGCAAACTTCTGACCAAATATTTTTAACTATTTCTTTTAAATAAAATATGGACTCTTTTCTGATAAACTACAGCTAAAAGCAAATGCAAATTCTATATAATTTTAGAAAAATAATCCATTTTCAATAAAATATAAATTGTCTGGTTTAAACTTTAGTAGTACCACACAGATTGATTTTCCTTCATAAATCTTAATCCTGAGATATCAAAACACTCTTAATTATTAATGGATATTATCCATAGGAGATCTCTTTTTGTTTTTGTGGGCAAAATAGCACTTTAAAGTTCATTTTATCCTTAATACTACAAATAATTTTGACACTAAGAACAAAAGTGACTCAAGAGTATTGAATCAATTAATTGTAAAGACTACTTTGAGAGATTGTAGACATTTTGGGGATGTCACCATCAGGTAATTTTACAGGGAAAATAATTTGTATATTTTACAAATTGTATGTATTAATAGAAAGGCTTTCAAAAAAAACTAGGAAGAGAGAAGCCAATACCTCTTTTTAATTAACTATGTAGAAATTAGTGATCAGTCCTTATCCACACCTAAATAACATTGGCTATTCTTTTAAGATGTAATTTTGACTTTTGGAACAGTAACATGTCTTGTAAAAATTTTTTATAAAGTCAATTTGTAAAAGTAATTCAAATTAACAGAAATAATTTTGTTGCTCAAGTGACTCAAAATCCTGCCATTTCTCTAAAGAATTCAGTAAATGCAATATATGTGTATATATATATATATTAGGTAGTATATTATATATTATATAAATAGATATCAATTCTAAAGAAGGGTTTTTTCCTGATCTTTTATGTTTTATGTAATTTGGGGTCCACCCAGCAATGTTCAATGGTTACTCTTAGATCTGCACTTAGGTATTATTCCTGGCAGTGCTCAGGGGAGATATGGGTTGCTGGAGATCAAACCCGGGTCATATATGCTGGCAAATGCCCTATCCACTGTACTGTCGCTCTGGCTCTGTTTCTTGAACTTTTTAGTAAGACTGAAAATGGCAATAGTAAATTCATTTTTAGTCCTTAAAGCCTACTTCCCTATTTTCAAAATTTTGTTAATAGTCAGTAAAATACTTCATTCAACAAAAAAATAAATAAACAAACCAGAAAAATCCCAAGGAGCAGACATAATATGCAAAACAATGAAGTTATCTCATAATAATTGCAAAATGGTTGTGCTTTTAATAGCAAAATAAATAACAGTGGTATAGAGTGTTGCATTTTCCCCTTAGAAATAAATATTAGATAACATAAATTTGCATTTGAACAGTTAAACTTTGTTTACTCTATTTTGAAAAGTTTCCACCTAATTTTCCTTTGAAATATTTTTTGTGGTCTTAGAGATAGTACATCAGATAAAGCACTTGCTTTGCCTACTTACAATATAGATTGACTCCCATAAACCAATAAGATCTACTTAGCACTGTCAAAAGTGATCACTAAACAGAACCAATTATAAGCCCTTAGTACCACTGGGTATAACCCCCAAAACAAACAAAACAAGAAAACTATGTATAAAAAGGGAAACATTGCTATAATAAAGTGGATATATTTTACATCATGATTGTTTATAAAGGGTCTTTGATATAGGTAATAACAGTTTCCTTGGGAAACTCAAAAGTCTACCACAAATAACTTTGATATAAAAATCATTTATTTCAATTCTGAGATTATAGCATGAAATTCACTTTCGGTTCCAGAATCTTTAAGCACAAAATTTCTGTGCTTAAAGAATAAGCTATTTTTCTTTATATATCACACTTGAATGGGGATGTTATATGAATGATAAAACTAATAGCATTTTAAAACAAGAATTAATGTTTTTTTAATTAAAAGGTTGGAGAGTAAATACTTTACTTTTGCCTGTTGCACTATCAAACTCAACTATTCCAGCACAAATAGAAGTTATAAACTGAGTAAATAAACTATGACTTTGTACCAGTAAAAGTTTATAGGAACAGGTAGTGAACGAGAAAATTGATCTGTCGGTCATAAGTTGTTGAAGACTTATTTAAGACAAATATGGACACATTCTAAAGGAGTGGCAATATTTTCAAACTCTGTTGCATAGTTATCAAGCTTATAAGAACTAGGCAATATTAGAGGGGGCATGAAGAGAACAAAGGGAGTCAATGTGATCGTATAATGGGTGAGAGCTTGAGTTGCCTATGGCTGACTTGGATTTGATTCCTGGCACTCAAAAAAGGTCCTCGGAGACCCAGGCGGAATATTGTCTGACCAGATAGGCAGGAATGAGCCCTGCTCTCCATCAGATGTGGCTCATAAACATAACAATAAAAAAGAACCAAAAAAAGAGATAAGTCATTAATAAATTGTAAAAAGTACTTTCTGACCCTCCTTTAAATATGTTTCTCACATGGCTCTGCTTAATATTTCTATATAGTAAAATGTATTTGATTTAAAATATCATATTAAATAATAGAAATTTTCATTTGTCTCCAGTAATGTTTGAATTCTGCTATAAGTTACGCATACATACATACAGAAGTAAAACAATAAATTTAGTTAAATTTTAATATTGGTTAAGATAATTACTTAACAATGAATGGAAAATCTGTATTGCTGTTACATAAATTCCAACAGATTGTGCATTTTGTTGTTTTATATTTAGATAAATAAATTTGTCATTTTTATAACTGAAATGATTATGGTGTAAACACATATACCAGAACTTTAGTATTAATGTATATTATATATATGTGTGAGTATATATATATACATATATATATATATCATTGTATCACTTATCTTCCGATTGTTCATCGATTTGCTTGAGCAGGCACCAGTAACATCTCCATACGTCATATGTCATGTTACGTGCTAAGGTAGACCAAGGGCATCTGCCCGCACTAGGAACATGAAGCCTCAGACCATTCCCTCAGGTCATGGGAACAAGGTCTATAATTGTTACTAGTTTTTGACATATCAAATAAGACATGGGTATCTTACCAGATTCCGCCATGCGGGTGGTGTACTCTCAGTAGTAGGCTCTCATCTAGTGTATTTACTGATGGACCAATGGAGGAGATTGTTTTTTCTCTTGGGTGGAGCTCTAACGAGCTATGGAATCTGGATGTTGAAAATGGTGGCCCTCATGGTGTGGGGGTTCCTCTGGCTTCTTGCGAGATTATATTGGGATGGCAGATCAAGGCTAGAACTTGCCTTCCCTCCCAGGTGCCTCATGATCATCTGAGCACAGGGAGAGCCAGTATCAGCTCTGCCCCATGTGTCTGAGTCCATGTGTCTGCCCCATGTGTTTGAGTCTCTTATCAGGTATGATCTGAAAATACAAAAAGAATGCTCATAAATGCAGGACCCTGAACTAGCTTGTAGGACACAATACTCATTTTGTCTCACAAGCCCTACGGGTAATGACTCTTTTTTATTGAATCATCATGAAATAGACCATTACAAACTGTTTCTGATTGGGTTTCAGTCATAGTGTTCCAACGCCCATCCCTCCACCAGTGCGCATTTCCCAGCACCAATGTCCCCAGTTTACCCCCCCACCACCACCCTTCCTGCCTCCACCCACCCTATGACCACTCCTTTTTGCTAGATCCAGTCTGCACACAGTCATGGAAAGACAACAGTGGAGAGAGGAGTAAGTGTGACAGTGTCAGGAGCAAGTCTTAAGTTTCCGCTTGACAGCCTCAGTTTCCCCAACTTTAAGGTAAGGTAGATCCTAAAATTAGCTAACAGGCAAACACCACATGACCTAAGGATCATGTCCAAAAGATGTGAGGATCCATGCGACAGAGGGATAACAAATACAAATGTCACAAGCAGAACCACTTAAGCATGATGGATATTATGAGCGACAGCCGGGAACGAGAGAGCCAGAGGAGGTGGAGGGCTCCCCATGTATCAAGACTGCTTCAGTATGTACATGCATTATCTGACTCATCACAGAATACTTTGTGGTAGAGATTATGATCCTTGTACTGATAAGGAAAAGAAGATTCACAGGTTTAGTAAGGCTGCAGGCCTAAACCAGCTGGATTCAGCTGGAAGACAAGAAAAAACAAAAGCCCTTAGCTCCTAGTCCAGTGCTTTTTTTGTTGCTGTTTTGAATGGCTGTCACACTTAACTGTGCTTAGTGGCTACTCATGACTCTGTACTCAGTTATGACCCCTGGCAGTGCTCTTGGGAACATGTGTGGTGCCAGACATCAAAAAGGGGTTACTAAGGGTCAAGGCAAGCCACTCCCATAACCACACTGGGTTTTCTATGGACCCAGCTTTACAGACTCATGATTGAATTTCAGAAGAGATCAAATAGCCACCGAAATTCATGGATAAACACTGAAAACTCAGAAGGGGAAAGGCAGAGTCCCTGCCCTCGGTAAGCCCCTGGCAACCACACTCACACACCCACAGTGCCACCATGCCAACAGCCTAACTCCACCACATTACAACTGAGCTCTGCAGAGATGTCAAACTGTCGAAAACTTTAGTTACACTGGTCCCCAGGCTGGGAACTTTGGGGTCATCCCCCACAACTCCCCATACTTTCGGAAGTATTTGTCTTTTAAATAACATTTTAAAATGTCATTCTAAATGGGTCTTTCTAATTCTCAGCAGCAGCAAGTTTATCCTTAACTAAGAACTAGATGTGTCATGGGGCGCATGTTTGCACTGACCAAAACTTGGCACCATTGGCACCGCAGAGTGAACACAACTCAGAAGTGATATGCCATCTGCTCTGCCCAGGCTGCTTCTGCCTTACCTATGATGATCATGTTCAAAGGTCATCGCATTGAGGAAGTGCCTGAACTTCCTTTGATGGTTGAGGATAGGGTTGAAGGCTACAATAAGACCAAGAAGGCTGCCCTGCTTTTATATATATATATATATATATATATATATATATAAAATGTAGATATATTTATATAATGTGTGTATATATATAAATATTATATATATTTACATATATATTAGTATAGTGAATATTATATATATTAGTATATATAGTATATGTATAGTGAATATATATATTAGTATATATATTATATATATTTACATATATATATATATATTAGTATAGTGAATCAGGGATGTCCTGTTGGGTCAGAGGCACAGAGATGAGACTGCAGGAACACGATGTATATCCATTAATATTTTTAATGATCACCAGCCGGATGGGCAGCAAGCTCTTATCTTCGCAGCTGACTGACCACCTTCACAAAGACCCCAGTTTTTTCTATATCCCAAAGGGCAATTCAGCTTAGAGTTAAGTTTGCATGGTTTACATTACAAAGACATTTCACATTCTTTGCATAGGACTTAGAATAATAGGAAGGGAGACATCCAGGAACAAAAAACCTGCAGGGGGTGCTATCTAGGTAAGGTGAGATGAACAAAAGAATCCATTACAGTCGCTAATTCAGCCTTCAGGACTAGCCCATGATGGCAAGGTCATGTCAGAGAGAAGAACAAGAAAAACCTGCTTTCTGCCTAACTTTAAGCATTGTCCATCAGACTCCATCTTGGGCTAGTTATAGCTAACAAGGGAATGTGCAGAGAAATGACCTAGGATAGCCTTGTCTGTGTAACTGCAGCTTGATTAACAGTCTCACTAGGGGATTCTACATACTAACTCTATTGGGAGACAGTCTGCCAGAAGACCCTCTGTATCTGGTAACAGGCAGTATCTATTAGACCTTCCTTTGCATATCCTTAGATCAACCTTCTGCCAACAGTATAGTAACAACTTATGGTAAATAGTAACAGGGTAATCACACTTACTCGCACACGGCCAACCACAATTCAAATCTCAAACACTGCATAGGTTCCTGAGCACCTCGAGGGGTTACCTCTATGTACAGACCCAGGCTTAGTCCCAAAGCCAAACCAAAGCACACAAAATAAAACAAGCGATCAGCAAGGAGCTATACTCAGGGATAAAACGAGTTTGACAAATACAAGGCAAAACAGAAAAAATACCTTCCTTTAATGTATATGGGGGTGGAATGAAAGTAAAGAGTAGTGAGGTTAGAAAAATTACCTGCAGAAAAGTTTTCTGAGGTCTATATGACAGACAGGAAGTCAGAGAATCAGCAAAATAATGGAGAAATTATTCAAGAAGAGGCTTTAGAGTTGGGCACACAGTTTGCCCACAAAATGACTTTAGAGCCAGCAGTGGAGCTGAAGTCCTTCACAAAGGTCACATTTCATAGAGAAGAAAGAACAAGGCATTGTATCCACACCAAATTCATGCATAATCTGGCCACTCTCCTCAAGGGGTGAGAGGAAGGTTTAAACTTGCATCAGCATCCTAAAGGTTTCCAGAAATCAGAGGCAGACTAATCTCCATAGGAAGATATTCAGTCCCCTCCAGCATAAGCAAGCAAAGGTTATGCCCACATCTTGTAGGTAAATTAAGTGAGACTATTGATATACTGCTGAACCACTTCCCAGTAGTTTCAGGGCAGAAGAAGAATCTATAGGAATCTGGAGCAAACAGCTGCTTTGGTGCAGGGATTAATACATAATGATTGAAAACTAGGAACTGCAGAAACTGACAAATGACAATGATCAGAAATGCAGGCAGCTTCACACACTTTATGCTTTTACTTTTCAAAATATTGTACAATCAATGACAAAGTAAAGTGTCATTGATTGTATAAAATAGCAGAAAAGAACACAAAAGAAATTACTTCCTCAAATTCATCACACAGTTAAAAGAATCTATCACATTTGCAACAACATTATTAAATATTTTCAGTTCAGGGGGTGGTTTAACTTTTCTTACAAGAAAAAAGCATCTGGCTAAGAAAAATATATAATAAATTTTTTAATCACATATATAAATATACATAGACATATACATATAAAATACACATATATGTATATACATGCATTTTTTCAATTAGGAAAAAATCCGCCCAACAGTTGCTAATCTTCTAACTGTGAACATATAGTCACAGTGAAATCTTTTAAATATTAGGATAAATTCCACCATCAGTTGACACATTTCCTCCTGGGCTCAGCATTTATTTATTTATTAGATTCCCAAATTGTATGCTTGGCTTAAAAGCTTCAGGGCAAATATACAATAAACTTGCATTAGTTAAAAATACAACCAGCACCAGCAACATGAAAACATAACAGTAAAACAGCATGAGGATATACATATAAACAGAGTCATCATTTTAACACTCTATTGGGACAAGTTATATTACCAAGACAGATTATGTTTGGAGCCCTGAAGCTCAGGCAACTGGGACTCTGGGGGAACCACATAGTCCTGGAGCCCCAGGTTGGAATGGCCATCCCAGGTTTCTAAGAACTATGTAGCTCTCCAGTCTGGAGGAAATCAACATCTGTTAACAAAATTTGCTTTTTGGCACTGAGCTTAAGAGTAAATAAAACCCTGTTAATTTTTGTTTTATTTTGATTTGTTTTCTAGCAGTAAAAGGCAGCATTTCTAAGCATCAAACTCACCCAAACCAAATACATATGGAGAAATATGCTTGTCATTTTAATATAATGAGAGGGGCTGGGATAAGTTACATGAAGGAAAGGACACATAATTGTGTATGTACATGCACAGAACATATATGACAGTATTTGTGATTTAGTAATGCATTTCAAGCATTCAAACTGATTTTTGTACATTTTAAATAGATAAAATATTAGAAAAGGGTGGAAAAATAGCTCAATAGACTTGTATCAATATTTTGCATGCAGAAAGGACATATTTGATAATCATAGGTTGTTTCCCACAAGAAAATCCAAAAACTGCAACAAAAAAGGAAGATGAAAATTAGAGAAATCCCGTCATTTATATTTATTGTCTAAATGTGATTTCTATAAATTATGCAACTGTATATATTAAAATTGGTATCGAAGTTTGATTTGCTTTCAGGGTTAAAGCCAAACTCTTGGACACAGAGAAAAGAATTTTCAAGGTCTAGACCTTCCTTATCTCTCCAATTTCATTTGTTTCATATTCTCATTTAGCACAACCCACAACTTTATAAATTTCCGGGCCTGGATCATACTTTGCATCTGAGCCACTTTCCTCTTCATCTAACTATAAGTCTTGACTCAGAACTTTTCTTATCTTCTGCTACCGTAAGGATATCTCATCTGAAGTCCCCAGATCATAAACCTTTCACACTGAGAGCTCTCTCCTCATGATAGCATTATGGTATTGCTCTGTCTGTATTAATTCCCGATATTTATTTTTACCCCCTAGATATCCTCTTTTAAATTTTGTTTTTTGTTTTTCACCATGACTATAGTAAACGCATAATTTGTCTACTCTGCCTGTTTTCACCTGTATATACAGCTTTTATTTTAATGTTTTAAAATTTTAATATTGTATTATACCACCTTGAGACATACAATTAAAGATATGTTCATGTTTGGGTTTTGGTCATACAGTGTTCCAGCACCCATCCCTCCAACAGTGCCCATTTCCTACCACCAATGTCCCCGCCTCTCCCCTAGCCTGCCTCTATGTCAGGTTTTTTATCTCTTTTCTCTCTCTTTTCTCTTTCTTTCTCTCTCTCTTTTCCTTTTCTTATACATTGTGGATTGCAATGCAAACAATTAGAGGTTCTCATATGTATCTTTTTACCTGTATTCAATGTTCAGTTCTAGGCTGGTATTATCCCTTTCAACAATTATTAGCACACTGTTCCATTCTCTGTCTTACTTAACCTCAATTCCAACCTGTTTGTGATAGATTCCACTTTAGACAAGACCTCCTGATCCATGTTTGGCCTGACCTTGGTTATTGGTATCATAACATGTATATATAAATATATGTCATGCAAATAAATGCAGTCATTCTATATCTGTCTTTTTTTCTTTCTGGCTAATTTCACTCAACATGACCCTCTCCATGTCCATCCATCTATAGGCAAATTTCATAACTTAATTTTTCCTAAAAGCTGCATAGTATTCCAAATTTTCTTTATCTAGTCATCAGTTCTTGGGAACTCTTGTTGTTTCCAGATTCTGGCTTTTGTGAATAGTGCTTCTATGAAAATAAAAGTGCAGATGGTGTTTTGGCTGTGTGTTTTTGGCCCCCAGGAGTCGTGTCATTGGGTCAAATGGGAGCTCAATTTCTAGTCTTTGGAGGAATGTCCATATTGTTTTCCAAAAAGGCTGTACCAGTTGACATTCCACCAACAATGTATGAGAGTCCCCTTTTACCTGCACCCATGCCAGCACTTGTTGTTCTTGTTCTTTTGGTTGTGTGCCAGTCTCTGTGGTGTGAGATGATATCTAAATGTTCTTTTGATTTGCATCTTCCTGATGATTAATGATGATAAATATTTTTTCATATGTCTTTTGGCCATTCAAATTTCTTCCTTGTCGAAGTTTCTGCTCATTTCTTCTCCCCATTTTTGATGGGGTTGGCTGTTTTCTTCGTGTAAAGTTCCACCAGTGCCTGATATATCCTGGATTTTTTTTTTTTGCTTTTTGGGTCCACCCAGTGATGCTCAGGCATGAGTCCTGGCTCTAAACTCAGGAATTACTCCTGGGATGCTGGTGATCGAACCCAGGTCGGCTGCATTCAAGGCAATCACCCCACCCGCCAGACTATCACTCTGGCCCTATCCTGGATACTAACCCCAATCAGATGGGTATTGGGTGACTATTATTTTCCATTCTGTGGACTGTATTTGTATCTTGGTCATTATTTCTTTTGAGGTGAAGGAGCTTTTTAGTTTTATGTAGTCCCATATGTTTATCTTTGCTTCTAGATGCTTTGTTAGTGGTGTTTCATCTTTGAAGATGCCTTTAGCTTCAATGTCATGGAGGATTTTTCCTATATTTTCTTCAATGTACTTTATGGCTTCAGGTCTTATATTGAGATATTTAATAAATTTTACATTGATTTTTGTGCATGGTTTTAAACAGGGGCCCAAATTCATATTTTTACATATGCCTGCCCATTTTTCCAGCACCATTTGTTGAAGAGGCTTTCCTTATTCCATTTCATACTTTTTGATCCTTTATCGAAGATTAAGTGATCATGTGTTTGAGACTGGGTGTCAAGATAGTCAACTTTATTATTAATAGGTCTACAGGGGGCCGGAGCGATAGCCCAGCGGGTAGGGCGTTTGCCTCTGCACGCCGCGGCTCATGCCGGCCAGGGTTCGATCCCCGGCATCCCATATGGTCCCCGAGCACCGCCGGGAGTAATTCCTGAGTGCAGAGCCAGGAGAAACCCCTGAGCATCGCCGGGTGTGACCCAAAAAGCAAAAAAAAAAAAAAAAAAAAAAGGTCTACAGGTCTGTTTTTATTCCAATACCATGCTGTTTTAATTGCCACTGCTTTGTAGTAGAGTTTGAAGTTTGGAAAGGTGATGCCTTCCATCTTCTTTCTGCCAAGGTCTTCCTTAGCTACCTGTGAGGGTATATTAAATCATAAAAATTTCAGGTGTGTTTGGTCAATTTATTTGAAGAATGTCATGGGCATCCTTATAGGGACTGCATTAAATATATATATATATATATATATATATATATATATATATATATATATATATATGGAGTACTACCATTTTGACAACCTTGATTCTCCTGATCCATTAGCAGGGAATGTGTTTCCATTTCCTTGTGTCCTCTTTTTATTTCTTGAAGTAATGTTTTGTAGTTCTCTATGTAGATATCCTTTACGTTCTTCATCAAACTGATCAAACTGATTCCTAGGTATTTGATTTTTATACAGCTTTTCACACAGAAAAAATATTAGCCAAGTAGATGAAATCATGTTCCCATTTACCCATCAGTTCCCAAACCTTCAACAGTTAGAGTCCTATAGACCACAGTTATTCACCTGTCTTCAAGAGCATACTGTTCAGATTTCATATCACCTTTTTCTTTATCTTATTACAAAGAGTTCCCTACTAAAAACTATACATATGCATTGAACTCAGCTAATATGATAATTATCCTGCTGGCTATTTCCTTTGAATCATTTTGGCTCATCTCAAATGTCAATTTCTGATAATATCTTCTTTAATATCATATATATGCCTTTTTATAGAAAAGACAATCTTATGGTAAAAATCAAGAATGTTCATGATATGTTTACATGTTTTCTTTTACTGAGAACCTCTGTGATTCAATAGAAAAAAATATAATGGAACCCAATTATTAGTTATCTAACTATGACCAAGGAAATGGTATATGAAGTCATAAATATTTCTTCTTAACATTATTCTTATCCATTTCTTTCATATACTGTCTAGTGTTCCATGCTTCTGAAGTCAAATAAAGTGTATGAGAATAATAAAATCTCTCTCTTATTTTCTGCTCACTTCTAGTACTTAGGAAATATTGGCACTTTACTATATAGACAGATAGCTTAATAGCTAGCTAGCTTTATAGGTAGTTAGACCTATCTATCTAGATAGTGATGAAAGCATTTAGTCTTACTATTTTAAATTATGAAAGATAATTATGTGGTTCTTTATTACTGTCAATTAGGTTATCATTTCTAAAATCATTATATCCTAAAGATTTTTATTTCCTGTTTGGCAATTAGAAACCAATTCATGTAACTTTCTGTTGAGGAAGTTAATTATTAAAGTACTAAAAGACCAAATTTTAACATGAACACACACATGCTAGAATCAAATATCAAAAATTTTAGAAAAAAGAGCTGAAGAACAATTTAACTATAACAAGAGTTTATAGGTACTTCATGAATATTTTCAGATACATAATTAGAAATAATAATTATTTTAATTGTATTTTTTAACTTTCAAATAAAAATAACCATTTTTTATAAAATCTTGTGTTTAACTCATAAACATACATGTCCTTAGTAGAAGGCATGATGCTTCAATGCTAAATAGAATAGGCTCTAAATTAATTACATGAACTAGGTATCCTCTGATTATAATTTGTAAATTTGTATAACTAATGCAAATTATATTAGTTTCTGTTAAATAGAAAGTTCTCAGTTATCATATTTGTGTGCCTGTTTTTAATCAAAATAGTAAAAAAGTAGATGGGTGATCCTTTCATCACTGGGGATTCAATGCAGTTAATTTCAATTAGTTTGATACATAAATTAAATAGAATGACATTTATTGTTCTGTGTACATATAGGTTATATCTGATCTAGGGTAGAGACTGGAAAATGTGGTCTTTGTGTTCTTCTTAAATTCTACACTGAAACTCTAAGATCTCTTTCCAAGGAGATCTCCTCTCAACATAAAATCCTGTGCAAATTTCTAAGTTTTCCTTTCAATCTCTTTTAATTTAAATTTCTTAAAATTTAAGTCTGTGCATGCACTCTCTGAATCAAGTAAGGAAGGCACTGAATCCTAGATTATTTTGATAATCCAGTGAGATCCACAGCAGAGCCTGGCTATTCATGGTGTATGTGATATGCCAAAAACAGTGACAATAATGGACCTCATTCTCAATGAATGGAGATGTTACTGACTCCCACTTGACCAAATCAATGAACAACGGGAAGACAAGTAACAGATGACAAGTGCAATCTAGTGAGATTAGAGAAAGTTATGGATATAACTGGTATGAGTACTCATCAAAATATAAAAACAACCAAGTTTAGGAGAATAATATTATCAAGACAAGGTGGAATATATCAGTGTAAACTCTTTACCATGACCTGATGGAATGGTTTGAGGCTCTTTATGTTCCTGGAGCAAGCAGGTGCCCTTGGGCTCTACTTGCAAGAGACAGGACATATGGAGATGTTACTGGTGCCCGCTCGAGCAAATCGATGATGAATGGGAAGACAGTGATACAGTGAAGACATATTATCATTACTAAAATACTTTTTCACCATTAGTGTGTTAATACTAATAATATTTTATTTACCAAACTATTTCATTATTTAAAAATTATAATTTGGTTGTAGTGTTCCTAAATAGAGAGTATACCACAGAAGTTCAGGCATAAGAGTTTAAGAAGAAAGGAAAAGCCTCAGAAAAATATTGCATGTATATTTACATTTATAAAATAAATGATTTTTAGAATTAGAAACCAAATGAATAAGTTAATTAATAAATCAGAAATAAACCAAAGCTTACTAATTCAAAGAAAACAAAATAATAATTGAGTAAAAACATCTTGGACTACAATAGTAGCATAATTTTTTGTCTTCATAAACTCTGCTTCATCTGTGTTACTGCAAGTTATTTAATTTACTTTCAATTTTAACTTTGAGTTGAACAATTAGGTTCTAGATCTCAAATTGTCATGATATAATGGAAAAGTAGCACCTTCTCTGGAAATATCAATTTACAATTTGTAAGTGCTTTGGTTCAGGCTGATCTATTTAAAATTCTGTATTTATATCATTTCCTTGAGAATATCACAGTAGTAATATATCATTATATATCTGGTCGAGGAAAAGAACTTAAAGCAATTGTATCTTTAAATGAATAATTGAAAACTGTGATATGATTTTTACATGGAAGTTTAATAAAAAATCTTTATGACACATAATTTTAAAAAAGAGATAACCTATGATGAAAAGGAGAAAAAATTGGTCAGTAGAAATCAAGGAGCAATAGAAATTAGTAAATTAAGTAAAATAAAGGTGTCATATTGGTGTTACATTTTATTGGAAAACACAAAATACAAATGTTGAGATAACAATAGTTTTGATACATTTAAAAAATTCTAGGTTTAAATACATCACATTATTTTGTTCATGAAATCAATCAACATATTTACTGTTAAAGTAGCAAGTCTTTTTTATATTGGTCATTTTACAAAAAACATAAGTTACTGCATCACATTCTATATGAATCTACTGAATATTTATATTTTACCACCTTCATTGAATCTGTCTACCCAGAAAATAATATCGTTTAGTCATTATATATGTGCATTTTTGAAGTCAGTGAACTCTGGGTATCTAAGAAAGTAGATAAAAGATGGGCATAAATATTTTATTAAGTAAATTAAATGTCCCCTTAAAGTCATTGTTTTTCCCTCTAAACAGTGTGAATAGTAGTAACTACTTCTGAAAATGAGCTCTATAGTCTTACTGTGAATTCTAATTCCTATTTTCTGCAAACAGATTTTCTTTTACTTCAGTAAGGTTCCTTTCCTTCATCTTCTTTTACTGTTGTTTTCCAGCTACTTCTTTATTATTTCTTGAGTAGTTTTGTTTATCCTGTACATGCCTGTAATATAGTATCATAGCAAGATATTATCAACGTTGAAAGCTTTTAACCAAAGACTAATCAGGAAATGAACTCTATATATAATAGAAAATTACAGTAGGAGCAATGTTTAGTTAACATAGCTATTCAGGAAATCCAGTGTAGTCTTCCTGACTTGAAGATAATATCGCTTCTCGGCCTTTAGGATCAAGTAGAGTATCTGACATGAAGATATTTCACTTTATGGATGAAAAATAAATGTTTCAGAAATTATAGTTTGGTGCTATAGGTGTTAGTTGATTTTATCTTAAGGTGTCTAATCTCAAGTCACAATCACAGTGTCCTTTTAAAATCAGCACATTATGTATGAATTACTTATATCAACTTGCTTAAACTTATCTTGATAATATAAAATAATTATTATTACAAGACTAATGTCTATCAATGCTGAAGATTTTTGTGTGATATACAATAAACTTATAATTTGTTTATCTCAGTTACTTGAAAAAAATTAAACTTGTAAAATTCGGGGCTAATAAAATAATTTAAAATACTGTATTTTAAAAAGATTTTGGGGCCGGAGCGATAGCCCAGCGGGTAGGGCGTTTGCCTTGCACGCGGCCGGCCTGTGCCGGCCTGGGTTCGATCCCGGCATCCCATATGGTCCCCCGAGCACCGCCAGGAGTGATTCCTGAGTGCAGAGCCAGGAGTAACCCCTGAGCACTGCCGGGTGTGACCCAAAAAAGCAAAAAAAAAAAAAAAAAAAAAAAAAAAAAAGATTTTGAAGATATAGATAATTAGGAATTGCATATTTAATGTATTAGAATTCATATGCTATTAATGTCACATTACATATTATACTATAAAGAGCTATAGTCCCCAAATTTGCATTTTATTCTTGTTGTTGGGTTTACATAATTTGATTCTATTTTTACAATTTAGATATATGTATTATATTTGTACTTTACAAAGTATTAATAGGAAATAGAATTAAATGCCTAGTGCTACATCACAATTTTTTATATTTGCTATCAACCTAGGAATAGCATAATATGTCCTGAAAATTTTCATATGGGAGTGAAATTTTTGTATTCAGTAGTTTAAATGTTATTTTTCAAATGTTTTATTCATTAGAAAGTATACTTGATACTTATTGGCTATTTACCCAAACAGTTGGAAAGATATTACCTAAAAAAAAGCCAAAAGAGCAATGAAATTATTGATATTTCGAGAAAAATGTAAAACTTCCTTAAGGGTTCCATAGAAAAAGCTGCTCAAGATCTAAGTAATTAAAATTACTTAAGATAGTAATTAAAATCAGAGCAGTATATTCACCCTTGAGCTCGCTTATTCTTATTTTTCTTAATGTATATGACAATTTCAGGAATTTTGTGGGATGCAAGGTAATTTATTTTATTTATTAATTCTGGAAAATGAATTAGAAAATTCCAGATTTCTATAGCTATTAAAAAACTGAGGTAAATGCATATGTTCTCTTGCTTCATAATAGTGCCTAAAGCAGAGACGAAGGACTAATCATCAAGTAACATTATAATTTCTCTCTTATCTCTCCCCCTCTGCCTTACTCCCTCATTTCAATTTAAGAGATTCGTTCTCCTGCTGGTTGTAATGGAAATGAATTCCAATGCCACCCTGATGGAAATTGCATTCCTGATCTGTGGCGCTGTGATGGGGAAAAAGATTGTGAAGATGGTAGCGATGAAAAAAGGCTGCAATGGGACTTTACGATTATGTGATCACAAAACCAAGTTTTCTTGCAGGAGTACAGGTAAGCACAACATTGCATTAAATTTTCTCAGACTCCACATTGCAATTTCTGGATCTGAAATCTTTTCGTCCATGCTCAATCTGTATTTTACAATATTTTATTTATTTTAAAGAGTGGTTATGATATTTCTAGTATGTTTGCTTATTTTTGACTTACAATAATAATATCTACTTCATCTGTGATATCTATATTTTGCAGTATGTCTGTAACATCAACTGCAAACTGCCCAATATTCCAGCATCATTCTATTAATTTGCTCTCCATGAATTTATTACCTCCTCTGACTACACAATAGAAAAAATGAGACCCAGAAAATTTTTAACTTATTCAAGTTTTAAAAGCCAGACATGTTTCATTTTGTTGGTTCACAATGCCAACATACAGTTTTGTGATTTGCAATCAGGCAATCCAGATTCAGTCTAAATACTTCAGAATATAGGAACTAATAGATTTAAGCTTCAGTCATTCCCCTTGCCATTGATCAGATTTCACTATAAACGTCAGTGAAGATGCCTGAAATGGAAGGCAAAATTAATTCCTTTATTTTAATTCTAAATTCTTTATTCTAAATTCTGTTCTATTTTTGCTAGATTACACTCTAATGTGGGTATTCATTGTCTTTCAATATCTGACATGTCTTGGGAATTGCTGATGTGCTTATAAAATTTTCTACTCTGATTTTTCTAATTAGCCAGTAAGTCCTACCTTACATATGAAGTAGCATTTCTTTTTTTCTCTATACTAGATGATTAGCTGAAGTTAATGGAAAAGCATATTGCAATCTATTCATAATTTATAAAATGTTTGATAACCCATATAACCTTTGGGAATAATTTACAATAGATTTCAAAAAATATCAGGGGATCGTCTATATAATTTAATTTGAATAAAATTTTCTTTTGAATTGATCAATCATGAGCACTTAGTGATAGTTTATGCACTTAACTTAGTATTTTTTTTTTTTTGCTTTTTGGGTCACTCCTGGAGATGCTCAGGGGTTACTCCTGGCTCTGCACTCAGGAATTACTCCTGGCTGTGCTAGGGGACCATATGGGATGCCGGGGATCGAACCCGAGCCGGCATGGGCCGGCCGCATGCAAGGCAAATGCCCCACCCACTGGGCTATAGCTCCGGCCCCTTAACTTAATGAAAAGCTAGAAATGAAAATTTACCACTGCAGTGAGGGGAGACGCATGGATATTGAAATGGAAAAAGAAGGGGAAGAAAATATGGTTTGAAGAGGCTGAGCATATGCCTCACATGTGTGTGGCCCTGACTTTATTCCCATTATCCTATACACATTTCCACTGATAAGTGTCACTTTCATGACACCTTGAACACTGTTTACATACCTTCTGCTGGACCAAGTACTATAGTGCAAGCCTGGCACTGAAGCAATGGAAAGACAACTACAGGAGTGACTCCTACACCAACTCCTGGCCCACACCCCCAGGCATTGCTCTGCCTGTTGCCCACACCCACAAAAAAAAGGAAGGAAGGAAGGAAGGAAGGAAGGAAGGAAGGAAGGAAGGAAGGAAGGAAGGAAGGAAGGAAGGAAGGAAGGAAGGAAGGAAGGAAGGAAGGAAGGAAGGAAGGAAGGAAGGAAGGAAGGAAGGAAGGAAGGAAGGAAGGAAGGAAGGAAGGAAGGAAGGAAGAAAGGTAGGAGAAGGAAGGAAGGAAGGAAGGAGGGAGGGAGGGAGGGAGGGAGGGAGGGAGGGAGGAGGGAGGGAGGGAGGGAGGGAGGGAGGGAGGGAGGGAGGAAGGAAGGAAGGAAGGAAGGAAGGAGGAAGGAAGGAAGGAAGGAAGGAAGGAAGGAAGGAAGGAAGGAAGGAAGGAAGGAAGGAAGGAAGGAAGGAAGGAGGAAGGAAGGAAGGAAGGAAGGAAGGAAGGAAGGAAGGAAGGAAGGAAGGAAGGAAGGAAGGAAGGAAGGAAGGAAGGAAGGAAGGAAGGAAGGAAGGAAAGGAAGGAAGGAAGGAAGAAGGAAGGAAGGAAGGAAGGAAGGAAGGAAGGAAGGAAGGAAGGAAGGAAGGAAGGAAGGAAGGAAGGAAGGAAGGAAGGAATAATTGGAAGCAACAAGTAATTTTGTTGCTGTTGTTCATGAGCCACGCTGGCAATACTCGTCTTCTTCCTAGCTCTGCTAAGCTCAGTGATCACTACTGGCAGGGCTCCCAGAATCATATAGGATTTTGGAGATTAAACCCAGATCATCCACATAAAAGGCAAATCCTACCTTCTGTAATATTGTTCCAACCACAATTTAACTAATTTCTTAAATATATCTCCTGTTTACAATTTAACATTCAACTTAAATATAAATATGTGCTGATAACGGCTTGTATTATAATATTGATGTTTATTTATTGAAGGGAGTTTTCCCAGCAGTTATTTTTACATTTTTCACAACTATATGTTGCTTTTTTTTTCCTACATGAGACAATTAGTCTCACTTCTAGAATTATTGATTAGAAATTGACTTTTTGTTTAGAAATTATCTTTTAGGAACTAAATCATGACTAGCATTACACAAATAAGGTATTGATTTATGGAAGCAAGTAAATATTTGGTAAATCGTTTTATTCAGGATATATTTCTCTAAGAGTGTTTATTTCAAAATTTCCTAATAAAGTTTTGCACTTGCTTTGTTGGACTAATGTTGAGATATACTAGATAAAAAATCTTCCACAGGAATACTTAAGAAACTCGGTCTATAGAAAATAATATGTATACTAACATGAAAGTTCTGAGTTTAAACAAAAATTTATCAACACTTAATAAACTTCATAATAAAACATGATACTCACATATGCACATTAGAAGAAATTAAGTTCTAAAAGTTCTAAAATTAAGTTCTAAGAGGAATGTATCAGTAAAACCTGGCTTGAAAGTATTCATATGTAATATATAAGCTTTTATATGAATATTGATATTTTACTTTGATCTGTTCTGAAGTGTTTCCTTTGAATGTAAATTACCTTAAAGATAAATCTGAAGTATGAAAAGATGGCTAGTGAGAAATAAAAAGAAAATGTGTACCTTTAGTCACATAACTTAGTGAGATATTTTAAATTAAACAGAAAAATACATATTAAGCAAAAATTTCAAGTTCATTATCATATATATCAAGCTTATGTATAGATGAAATCAGTAGTAAATAATTCATAAAATGGTCAGACCCAACCAAGTTATATGTCATCTCAGCAAAATCATTAAGTCACAGATATATGAAATAATTTCAGGAGACAAGTTCAGAGTTTCATGGGATGGAAAATTGTAGGATGCGAATATATAAGGGATGAATGCAAGGAACGGGCTACTAAGTAATGTTTCTACATGCGTATCTTGCTAATGATTTTCCACATATGTAAACATTTTATAAGGTTAAAATTTGTGACTTTTTATACTTATAGGTAGAGTTTTTTTATAATGTATGTTAAATTTCAGATGTCTTCAGCTTATATCTGAAAGAGAATTCATGTTGCCTTTATAGTGGTTATTTTATGTCAAATGGTGAATATGATATAATGATTTATTATATCATTGAATTTTTCATTAAGGATTGGAGACAATATAGGAACAGAGTTGAAGTGCTTGGCCACTTTTTGTACTACTACGGTCTAATATATTTGTACATCAGTATCAGCAACTTTAGCATAAGCATAACTAATGCAGAAATAAGTCATTTATTAGAAATTGTATTTTCAACCTTTATCAGGTCAAATGAAATAAATGAAAAATAAAGATTTGTGAAAGATCATAATTAAATTACTTTGATCTCCTTTAAATCTACGTAAACTAAATCACAATATGTCTTACTGATGAGTATATCTAATTCACATATGTAAATGCTTGTTTATGACAGATGTTTAAGAACTCTACAAACATTAAACACAATGGATATAGTGCATAGAATTTAAATGTGTGCACATGTGTAATATTTTGTCATTTTAATTTTAATTGAATTCTCAATTTTGTGATCTAAAATATTTTTAAGCTTGAATTTAAAATTTTTTCTATATGTCTAGATAGATATGTATATGTTTGTATATGTATATTTTATTGATTTGTGTCCACACCTGGCAGGCTCAGGAGCCAGAGTTCTATTTAATCACAAAGATTTCTTTTTCTTTTTCATTGATGTTGCACATTTAGCAATGATCGAGGCTACTCTTGGTTCTGACTTTAGGAGTTACTCCTGACAGTGCTTGTAGGACCATATGGCTGGACAGGGACCAAACCCAGGTAGACTGTGTACAAAATAAAGGCTCTACTCACTATACTATGTATCAAGCCCCAATTAAAAAAAAGCACATTCTAAATGTTAGTTTGCTATAAAAAGGAAAAGGGTAATAAATCTATACTTGATAGTTAAGGTGGATTCTTAGAATTTAAATTAACATCTATTAGTATTAGAATATATACAGATAATGGGTATATTCATATGAAAACATAATAAGAGCTAAATTAACTTCAGTAAAATTACTATCATTATTTTTTTCTTATGTAATTTACCCTTGACAAAAACAACAGGATCCATGCCTGTCTTCTTGTACTCAAAGTAACAAAATTGCTACTGGATTATGGATGATTGAATTGGTAGTGGATAAATTTCAGGTTCATTTTTCATGAAAAATATACTCAGAAGTTTAGTTAGATTAGAGAAGGAAACTAATTTTCTATTAAATAGTTATGATAATATAATATGAATTATATGTCCTCAGTCTGTAAGCATGTAAATTTTACACGTACTTCCCACTTCAAAAATGTATTAAAAATGGAGGATATAAATAAATATCACATTACATTTTTTAAAATGCTGCATTAAAAGCCATTTTGGATATGAATAACACACACATATACATGTATCACAAAATCTTTTCAATGAAACATTTTGTTTTGAATACAAAAATATATATTTTTCATCAAGAGGGAAACTCTTCAATAACTACCAACTTGGTTAATGCTCCTAATATTATCTAGGCATAAAATAAATTCATATGATAATGCTATTTTAAACCAATACTTGAATTGTCTCTTCACTGCTATAATTTATCTACAGGTGACAAAAAATAATAGGAAGTGGGGGATACATTGAAAAATGAGAAATATACATCAATATAGTATATATCTGGTATGTGAAATAAAACAGCTAAACATCTGATTAGGTTGTGTATTGAACTTAATAGAAAGGAACAAGTAATTAGATCTTGAGATTAATGGAAAATAGTTTGTTCTCATTGAATGTTGCGACCATTTTTATAACCTAGGGAGCAACTCTCTTCTGGAATAAAGAAATGGAATTTGATTTTGTTTTAGAAGGGGATTACTTAATAATAAAATTAAACATTGCTGCTAACTGCCTTCTTTAGTATTTATACAAACTTTTATTTCTAGAGAAATGAGAGGATGTACACATTGGTTAGTGGTGTCCCACTTGCTTTAAGAACTGATTGTGATAAAAACACAGTACTATATTTAGATAGGGTATAAAAACCTTATACAGCCCATAAGAAAAGAATAAAACCCTGACAAAATAATTAGAAAAAGAATTGGTAGAGTTATAATAGTTACACTAAAAATTAAAAATATTATTAGACACTAGTTGAAAATCTCTATGCATAGAAATTGAAACTCCTGAGTTTCATTTTATGTTATTCTGTTTGTTCTGGGGACACACCTGCAGCTGCTTAGAGGATAATTCTGTTTCTGCACTTAGGGTTCAACCCTAGTTGTTCACTAGGGACTAATGTCTGGAACAGAGGGTTCGAACCCAGTCATTCTTATGCAAAGCCATCTCTCTGCTTTCTGTTTTATATTCCTGCTTCAAATAGCATATACTTTAGAATCACAGAACTTCCAAGACTGAATCAGGAGGAAACATATAACTCAAACAGATCAATAGCAATTATACAAAAATCAAAAGAGTAATTAAAAGACTATCTACAGGCAAACCCCAGGATCAGACAGGTACACAATTGAATTTTAAAAACTTTCCAGAAAAGCTAATGTCCAGTCTTCTTAAACTGTTCCACAAAATAACACGTGCATGAGTGTAGTGGGGTGACAATTATAGTCTATCAAGTCAATGTTATTTCGACCTCCAAACCAAAAAAAGAAAGCTATAGAGCGGTATCTCTGATGAATGAATACTTAAATAAAAATCTCACCAGAATCTTGGAAAACTTAATTCAAAAACACATCAAGAGTATCATTCATCATGACAATGTTAAATTTATCCCATTAAAAGTCTTTCATGTAAAATTTTAAAGTGATTTAATTTGTTTCAAAAAAAATACAACTGTATCACGAGGCGTCCCAGAAGGATGGCGGGTTCTAGCCCTGGCCCGCCATCCCAGCAGAGCCTCGCAAGAAGCCAAAGGAACCCCACACCATGAGGGGCCACCATTTTCCACATGCGGACAGCCCTCTCCTCAGAGCTCCACCCAGCAGAAGAGCTGATCATAGCCTGGCTTGAGTGGTCCCTTTGCAGCAGTGCGGTTCATCAATAAATGCTTGGGATCAGGGGTGACTACAAGAGTATGCCACCTGCACAGCAGAGCCTGGCAAGCTACCCGTTATCATATTTGACATGCTAAATACCAGTCACAATTATAGACCTCATTCCCATGACTTGATGGAATGCTTTGAGGTTCTTTATGTTCCTGGATGCCATTGGGCTATCTTGCATGTGCCAGGACGTATTGAGATGTTACTGGTGCCCGCTCCAGCTAATCAATGATCTATGGGAAGACTGATGCAATGATTCCAGAAAGGTTGAATAAATGCAATTCATATTCATGTCAAATAAAATAAAGATAAAAAATTCCATGATCAGTTCAACAGATACTAAACATTCTTTTGTTAAAACTTTTTTGTTAAAACATCTGCCCTGTAATATCTATGTATAATAGCTTTATATTTTAAAAATACACAATATAAAATATCACCCTTATATTTTCAAGTAGTTAATTTTGTTTATTTCCAATGACTTTTCACAAATTTAGAAGCCCTAGTCAGAAATATTAAAAATAAGGATATATAAAAGGTATCATAACTTTATTTATCAGTAACAAATAACTTATTTGTGGATGACATAATGCAATACGTTGAAAAACTGGCTTTTAGCAATGCTACTATAAAAATGTAAAAGCTTAATAATGTGATGAACATACAATCAAAATTCCATAACTATGCTGCTGCATTTGAATACATAACATGTAATATGGCATAGAAACTAAGAAAAAAATTTATTTGCGATACATCAAGAAATGCATAATATCTGAAGGAAATGTAACAAAGTGTTTGAAAAATGTGTATATTAAAAACTATACAATATTTTAAGTTTCCATGATGAGCTTAGAGGTCTCTTCTCTCTTCTGCCTTACAAACACACACATACACAAATGTGAGTATATATACATATATGCGCATGAATATATTCAATATGTGTATATACAAATATATAAATAAATATATGTGCCTCACATATATTATGCATGTATATACAAAAATATATATGTGTGCATGTGAGAATGTGTATATAAGTAGCCTATATACATATATGTATATATACACATATACTTATATTATATATCATAAATATATATCACATAAATATATAATTATATAAATATATATGCAATATAAATATATAAATTCTATTATATTCTCATGCATTTTATATAATAGAATGTAGAATATATTATAATATATTGCATATTATATATACTTATATATTTATATATATACACATATATACTAATATGTATATAGTGTGTCTGTGTGTCTGTGTGTGTGAGTGAGCTACCGTGTCATTAAAGGCAAATAAAGTGGGACTGGATTTTTAGTAGAGTTAAAAAGGCATTTGGTATGTTTTTAAACATATGCTCTAGATTAATTAATAAGAAACACTTATGATCCCTCCAAGTCTTTTCTGTCTTGAGATCTTTTGCATTTTTGTTAAATAGTGTTCTTTTGTTCAGATGTATTGCATTTTTATTTATCCATTTGCTTACTGAAAGACATCTTGGTTTTGTCTACATTTTGTCAGTTATGAGTAAAGCTGGTAATAAAAATCTCTGCACAAATTTTTGTAAGGACATAAGTTTTTTTAATAATTTATAAAATATCCAGCAAAATAGTAATATTACTCATGTTTTTTTATTGTAAAGAGTTGCTGTAATCTTCTGACATACCTTCTAAAATATCAGATTTTTTGGGACTGGAGTGATAGCACAGTGGGCAGGGTGTTTGCCTTGCATGGGACGGACCTGGATTCGATCCTAGGCATCCCGTATGGTCCCCAAGCTCTACCAGGAATAATTCCTGAGCAAACAGCCAGCAATAACACTTGAGTGTAGCTGGGTGTGACTCAAAAAATCAAAAAAAAATAAATAAATAAATAAATAAAATATCAGCTTTGTGTTCTCTTTGGCTATGAATAAGGAGTTTCTGTTGCTCTATGTCCTTAGCAGCATAGGTGCATGTATTCAATATTTTAGAAAAATTCCATCATTCTTATATGTGTGTAGTGGTATGCCATTGTTTTAATATACATTTAATTAATGGCATGATATTTAGCTTCTTTTATATTCTATCTGACAATTTTGAAATACTAAGTTTCTGATATGATAGAGCAAAATAAGGCAATATGTGCAAAAATATTGTTGTATCCTGAAATCAACACATTTCCCTCTGATTAACTAATGCATGAAAACAGACGGGACCACTATGATGTTAATGAATGAGAGTGCATGGAATGAGCACTCTCAACAATTTGAGTGCTGAAAGGAGGTAAAGTGGCGTACATGATACCATTTTAGAAATAGTATAGTAAACCACAATGCCTAAAAAGAAAGAGACAGAGAGAGAGAGAGAGGTTAAAAAGTCATAGAAAAACAGTGTCTGCCATAAAGCCAGGCAGCAGGGGCAGATGTGGTGGTGGGAGAGAAAAGGGGCATGTGCACTGCTGAAGAAATGTGTGTTGGAACATTGTATGACTGAAATCCAATCATGAGCAACTTTGTCACTGCATATATCACTTATTCAATTAGATTTTTTGGAAACAAAAGAGAAAAAGAAACAGCCTTGGGCATGATTTCATTGAATCATCTTAACAATGAAGCACGGAATTAAGAGTATTATTTTGTGTTATAAGTTATATTCCAGTAATATTTGCACCAGCTGATGTCAATGTTAAGGAAGAAACTATCTGAATATGTGGAAAAAGTCATGATGGAATCAGAAAAAAAATTCAATAACTCTATAGTCAACTTGTTTAATTGTCTTTTTCAGAGTGTGTACTGTTTGTTATAACACATATCCCTTTCAACTAAGATTTCATTGTAAAAGCATCAGGTTAGCATTAGGCTAGTGTTAAAACTTAAGGATGGAGTGAGTCTTAGCAAAATAGTTAAGGGATCTTTAGCAAAACAAACTAAGAAACCTAAAATATATGGAATATTCTGACAGTAACTTTATCAATATGACACTTGAATCTGATACACCATATATTAAAATAAAGTGTGGGCTTCAGTGACTGACAGAGTTATATTTTTCTGTTTAGTTTTGGTTTTCCTTTCACATTGTTGTGTATGTAAATACAAAGTGAATTAGTGAATTTGATAATGGTTGAAATCAATCAGAACAATGTAAAATAAATTATCCTGTAATGGAACAATGGTTTTTCAGAATAATGCACTTGGTTGTAAATGAATAATATCTAACTTCACATTTTACTATTTCTGTAACTAACTGGCGGAATATTTTTAACTATGATGAAAATAATTTGGAAAGTTCTCTATTTCCCATGTCCTGTAAGGCAAATGAGTAGGTTTCATATTGCTTCTCAGGAGCCTTGTATATTTATTTTTTAACCCAGTCGTATTTTTTTTTTTTGCTTTTGGGGTTACACCCGGCAATGCTCAGGACTTACTCCTGACTCTGCACTCAGGAATCACTCCTGGAAGTGCTCGGGGGACCATATGGGATGCCAGGGATCGAACCCAGGCCGGCACAGGCCCGCGTGCAAGGCAAATGCCCCTGCCTGCTGGACTATCGCCTCCGCCCCCAGTTGTATTTTTTATACTTGCTCTTTTCTCCATGTAGACTTGCATGAAAACAAACCCCAGTCCTCTTATTGTACCTGGAAGAGATTTTCTGTGAGTATTGATATTATGTCTTCTTATTTTGTTACGGGACTCTGTGGAATGAAGCCTCTTCCCTGTTTCTTTCTTCAAAGTATTGGTACTTCCATAGTATAGATGATGAACGGGAAGACAGTGATACAGTGATATATATATATATATCACTGTATCACTGTCTTCCCGTTCATCATCTATCTGCTCGAGCGGGCCCCAGTAACATCCCCATATGTCCTGTCTCACTCTAGTAGAGCCCAAGGCATCTGCTTGCTCCAGGAACATAAAGAGCCTCAATCCATTCGGAATGAGGTCTATAATTGTTACTGGTATTTGGCATATATATCAAATACAACATGGGTAGCTTGCCAGGCTCTGCCGTGCAGGTAGCATACTCTTGTAGGCATCTCTAAGTCCAGCATTTGTTGATGAACCGCGTGGCCACGCACGAGCCAGGTGCTGATAGGCTGGTCTGCTGGGTGGAGTTCTGACGAGAGAGAAGTCCGGATGTGGAAAATGGAGACCCTCTTGGAGTGGGGGGGTTGTCTGGCTTGTTGTGAGGCTCTGCTGGGATGGTGGGCCAGGGCTAGAACCCACCATCCCTCCCGGGGCGCCAGCGTGAGCGGCTGGTCACAGGTAGAGCCAGTAGCAGCTCTGCCCCATGTCTGCGAGTCTCTGGACCGGCATACCTGAGCCAGATTTAAGAAAGACTGCTGCAGGGTGGAACTCTATGAGCCGGGCGCCGATAGGGCTGGTCTGCTGGGTGGAGGTCTGACGAGAGAGAGTCCGGATGTGGAAAATGGAGGCCCTCATGGAGTGGTGGGTCTTCTGGCTTGTTGCGAGGCTCTGCTGGGATGGTGGGCCATGGCTAGAACCCACCATCCCTCCCGGGCGCCTCGTGAGCGGCTGGTCACAGGGGAGCCAGTAGAACCTCTGCCCCATGTCTGCGAGACCATATATATATATATATATATATATATATATATATATATATATATATATATATATATATATATCACTGTATCACTGTCTTCCCGTTCATCATCGATTTGCTCGAGCGGGCCCCAGTAACATCTCCATATGTCCTGTCTCATGCTAGTAGAGCCCAAGGGCATCTGCTTGCTCCAGGAACATAAAGAGCCTCAATCCATTCTGGAATGAGGTCTATAATTGTTACTGGTATTTGGCATATCAAATAAAACACGGGTAGCTTGCCAGGCTCTGCCGTGCAGGTAGCATACTCTTGTAGTCATCTCTAAGTCCAGCATTTATTGATGAACCACGCGGCCGCTTGTGGCGCGCAAGCCGGGCTGTGATAGGCTGGTCTGCTGGGTGGAGTTCTGACGAGAGAGAAGTCCGGATGTGGAAAATGGAGGCCCTCATGGAGTGGGGGTCGTCTGGCTCATTGCAAGGCTCTGCTGGGGTGGCGGGCCAGGGCTAGAACCCGCCATCCCTCCTGGGCGCCTCTTGAGCGGCTGGGCACAGGGAGAGCAAGTAGCAGCTCTGCCCCATGTCTGTCTCTCCCTGGATTACTTTGGTGTATATAAGGGGACTGACTTGAGGCCCCTTTGGCTTTTGGCCTTTTCGCTTGCAAACATAGATAACATATAAGAATGTGCTGTTTATATATATATATATATATATATATATGGAGATATATATATGGATAGATAGATATAGATAGATATAGATATAGATATAGATATAGATATAGATATAGATATAGATATAGATATAGATATAGATATAGATATAGATATAGATTTAGATATAGATATAGATATAGGTATAGATATAGATATAGATATATAGATATGGTCCTTCCATATATATAAATATATCCATATATGAAGCAGGAATGTCCTGTCGTGTCGGAGGCGCAGAGATGAGACACCAGGAACACGATGTATATCCATTAATATTTTTGATGATCACCAGCCGGAGGGGCAGCAGTTCTCATCATGGCAGCTGACTAACCGCAGCTAACTGACTTTAGCTGACTATCCTGAGCTCGCTGACCTCAGCTCACTCACTGGGACTAACTCATTTTACTCACTGACTTGAGCTGACTGACTGACCAACTGACCACCTCCACAAAAACCCCAACTCCCTTATCCGTTGTCTCAAAGGGCAATACAGCTTAAAGTTTGCATGGTTTACATTACAAAGACAGTTCACATTCATTGAATAGGATTTAGGAATAATAGGAAGGAGATAACCAGGAACCAAAAACCTGCAGGGGGTGCTATCTAGGTAAGATGAGATGAACAAAAAAAAGCATTATAGTTGCTAATGCAGCCTTCCGGACTAGCCCATGATGGCAAGGACGTGTCAGACAGAAGAACAAGAAAGACCTGTTTTTTGCCTAACTTTAAGCATCATCCATTATACTCCATATTGGGCTAGTTATAGTCAACAGGGAAATGTGCAGAGAAATGACCTAGGATAGCCTTGTCTGGGTACCTGTAGCTTTGATTAACAGTCTCACGAGGGATTTCTACATACTACCTCTATTGGGGGACAGTCTGCCAGAAGTCCCTGTGTATCTGTTAACAGGCAGCATCCATCAGACTTCCTTCGCATATCCTTAGATCTACCTTCTTCCAACACATATGTATATATAGATATATCTATATATATCAATATATATGTATATATGTATATTCAAGTAGGTATATTACCTACTTGAATTCCCCCAAGGATTTGCTCTAATCTAGTTATTCACTTCTTTCTTCATCCTTCCCCTTCTAGGGGGTTTTATCCCCTGGCTTATCTCTCATCTATTCTTTGACCATTTGCAAAGTAACAAATATTTCCCATCTCTGATAAAAATGACTATTTCAGTGGTCAATGGGAATTAATTATGAAGCACTGTGCCTATATATTGAGTCTTATTCTACCACAAGATAAATAAATAAGACAATTTAGGGCACTTCTCTTACATTATATTTTTCTAATCTTTATTATAATGATAGTAACCATTAGAGTTAAAATATGGCCCTAGAACATATTGATTCAATGTAAAACACCTTTAATTATTTGCACAATCTTTGCTTTCTTCTCTGCAACTGACCTTTCTATGAACATATGCCCTGCTCATGAAATCTTTTCATTTGGAGTCTTATATTGGGTCAGTCTCTTTATCAAATTGTCATTTAAGATTCAATTTCTATTTTATTTTCCTTGCTCTTTTCCTTTGCCTATATTTTTAAAGTTAATTAAAACATTTTTGTGCATAACATGTCTTAGGTATTATATAGTTTAACATCTGCAGTTCTATAGTTTGTGTCTTCTCATCTTTATGATGTTTATTGCAATTTCATGATTTACACATCTTTAAATATTAATCTTCAGGTTAGTCAATATTTTGTCACTGATGCTCCATGCTTCATACCCAAAATTTTTAAGACTGTGCCAAAAATATCAATCTCTCTGCTATCCAAAAAGTTTTTTTATAAATTGCTATGTTATACAACAGTTCTCTAAATAGTTGAATTTATAACAAAATTGTCTTTGATACTGGGGACTTATTAATAATGCTCCAGGTTTTATTAATGCTTGCTCTACAATTTCTCTAACCAAATCTATTTCAACTAATTTATTATTCACTAAAGTTAGTACCTTATTTTCTATTACTGGAAATTTTATATGGTTTATTACATTTTTATTAACAATTCTTTGTTTCAAACATTTTATACACTGACTCAAAAACCTGTTTCTTCACAGATTGTACCTGAGCATAGAGTTCCTAAAAAATATCCAGGTGCTTTTTGTATGATACAAGATTGAGACACATCTTGAATTAGGAGGAAGCAATATGAGAGATAGCATAGGTGGTAGTCCAATTGACTTGCATATGACCAACTTAGATTGGATTCATCAAACCACTATGATTCTTTAGCCTTTCTAAGTGAGATTCCTAAGTGGAGAAGTCACATATGTCCCAACCAAAAAGAAAATGGTTTCTTTTAATTTGTTTTTGTGTTTTAATAGATTTTTGTTGCATGCATCTGAAAGTTAAAATCACATGCATAAAGCAAATGTTCCTATTTTTTATTTCTTCCATATCTAGTATTCATTGTCACTCTACAAAACTATTTTAAAATAGAATCCCAGCCGAATTTGCTTACAAATTTATAGCTGTCTATAGGCATTGCTTCCTTGAAATTCTTTGTGATTGTTATATGATTTATCTTGCTTATTTTATCTTATTCTAATATGATTAACATAAAAACATTTATTGCTTCTAAATTAAATGTTTCACAAGGTCAGGGATTTGTCTCCCATCTTTCTAAGCTCTTTAATAGATAAGCACATGTAACTCAGTAAATATTTACTGAATTGAATTGATGCCAAATATATTAGCAAAATAAATGTTTGCTGCATTTAGGTTAGTATAAAAATTAAAAGATTTTATATCAGACTAGTGTTCAAGAAAGGTATTATAAGTGCACTATTGAGTGAATCCATTATATTATTCTCAAATATTGATTTTTTTCAAAAAGTATTATAATATTAAATACAATCACATCCCAGAAAAAGAATTATTATGTTATACCATAGAATTCCTTTATTAAGAAAAGAGAATTCATCAGTTTTCAAAACACTATCACACATGATAACCTCTAAATGTATCACTTGTCACTGGTCTTCCTGTTCATCAGTTTGCTTGAGTGGGCAGCAATAACATCTCCATATGTCTTGTCACATGCTAGTGTAGCCCAAGGGCATCTCTTGATCCGGGAACATAAAGAGTCTCAAACCATTCCATCAGGTCATGGGAATGAAGTACTGGTGTTTGGCTTATCAAATACGACACGGGTAGCTTGCCAGGCTCTGCCATGTGGTTGGGATATTCTTGTAGTCACCTCTCATCTAATGCATTTATTGATGAACCGTGAGGCAGCTTTACAGCCACATGAGCTAGGCTTGTGATCAGCTCTTCTGCTAGGTGGAGCTCTGACGAACTGGGTAGTCTGGATGTGGAAAATGGTGGTTGTCATGGTGTGGGGGTTCCTCTGGCTTCTTGCGAGGATCTGCTGGCATGGCAGGGCAGGGCTAGAACCCGCCTTCCCTCCCAGGTGCCTCGTGATCAGCTGAGCACAGGGAGAGCCGGTAGCAGCTCTGCCCTGTGTATGTGGGTCTCTGGATCAGGCATACCTGGACTGGGCTTGAAAAAGACTGCTGTAGGATGGGTCTCTAATGAGCCGGGCATGTGATCAGCTCTTCTGCTGGGTGGAGCTCTGATGAACTGGGGAGTCCAGATGTGTAAAATGGCAGTCCTTATGGTGTGGAGGTATATGTTTTATACAAAACGAATATGAAGGAATTCTGAACTATGTCTGTACATAAAAGATTATGACAGTGTGTTAGCGTGGTTCATCAATAAATGCTGTATTTAGAGGTGACTACAAGAGTATGCCACCCACACGGTAAGACTGGCAAGCTACCTGTGACCTAACATAATTCCCATGACCTAATAATAATGGTTTGAGTCTCTTTATGTTCCTGGAGCAAGCTGATGCCCTTGGGCTCTACTAGCATAAGACAGGACATATGGAGATGATACTGGTGCCCGCTCGAGCAAATCGATGATGAACGGGAAGATAGTGATAGTGATAGTGTGTTAGAAAAAAATAAGTCAACGAACCTGGAAACAAACAGGGTTTCACTTTTTTTAAAATTTCTACTCAATTCTCACTTTGTAAATAAAGTTTGGTTTATGGCTGTGCCTTAATTTATGCATGGTTCAAGACTGCTTCTAAACTACAGTGAGCAGAGTGGAGTCATCTGACAGTCACTCTCTGGACCACAAAAACAAAAATATATTTCTATTTGGCCCTTTAAAAGGATAGACACACATTATCCTTGGTTGAATAATGAAGTAGCGTTTTTCAAAAGTAATGAAGAAATATGGCACAATGGAAATAGAATAAAATATATTTCAATAAATAGTCAATAAAGTCTCAATTTACAATCCATCATTACTTTTGCAAGTTTGTATGTCTTTCTAGTATAAAATCTTATTGAACTGGAGTGATTCCCAAGTATATAGACATAAGTAGGCTCTGAGTACACGTCTGGATATAGCAAAACAAATATGTGCATTGGGGGCGGAGCGATAGCCCAGCGGGTAGGGCATTTGCCTTTCACGCGGCTGGCCTGTGCTGGCTCGGGTTCGATCACAGGCATCCCATATGGTCCCCCGAGCACCTCCAGGAGTAACCCCTGAGCATCGCAGGGTGTGACCCAAAAAGCAAAAAAAAATGTGCATATATGTATGTAAATAAACAAATATAGACATATATGTCTATATTTGTTTTGCTATATATATTTGTATACATGTTTATACATCTTGTGTTTATTATGTTATATTACTGTATTTGTATAGTATATCATATAATATATAATACATAATCATAATCTATACACATATATTATAAATATTATATATATTTATATATAATGCTTAGATGTATACTTAAAAGGAAGAAATGAATGAGGAAACAAATATATGTGGAAAATATTAGCAATTAATCTGAACATTTCTAGCTTTAAAGAGACAAATGCAATTAAAAGTGCTTTATATATTTTTTACTATATGATGTTGAATATTAAAATTTCCTTTGGTGATGAAAGTTAGTTTAAGTGATACAAAAAATACCTAGCATGTGCAAGACTTTCTTACCTGGACCACATATCACCACAGCACTAGTAGTATGTCCTTATTGGTCCCATGCGTTGACAGACCTTGGCATCTCACCTTAGAACCCAAACATACAATCGTCAGATCTACACTACTGGGCTGTCACCAGAAAAACTTCTCCCTGTATAAAAATAAATAAAATCATGTGCATTTATTTTTTAGCATTTCAGATTAAATGAGAAAATATGTAATAGCTCACTGACATCCAGAACCTAATATTTTCTGTTTACATCGCCTTCATTTTATGTGATAATGAATATTTTGGTAAATATGCATTTTGCTACTTATCAATACCTATTTTGGTAATAGTCAATAACTAATTTGTTCTTATTTTCTTTAGGCACCATTTTTTTCTTTAGGCACCATTTTTAATCCAGTAAGGTTGCTAAAAGAAAGAAAAGAGTAGATAGATAGAATAAAATGCTTTGCCCTGAATAAATTATAGAAAATAAATACTGTTCTCTGTGCTTATCAATAGTACTTGAATATTAAGGAAAAACAGTGATATCATTCATCTAAATTTAGGGTCCAAAGAAGAATGTTTACATGTATATACCTTAAATATTATGGTTTCAAAAGTGTATACAATTAATATAGAAATCAACTCTATAATTTTCATATTTTCATTGTGTATTGCCATAACACACACAAAGTTGTGTGAGTGTTAAGATTGTGTGTGTTATAGCACTATCTTATGGCAATAGAGGTCATATATATATGGCCTCTAATCAATTTTGACAGCAACAAGAATATAAAAGCTATCATGAAATAAAATGTCAAACTACAAGAAAATAGATTTACTGATATTAGCAGAGAGGCCTTTCTGTGACAGAAGACAATGTGGCCACTCATTATTACAGTGATTTAATTACAAAAATCAATTGTACATTGTGTCTGTTTTCTAAAGGGAGATGCATCAACAAAGCATGGATGTGTGATGGAGATATCGACTGTGAAGATCAATCAGACGAAGATGACTGTGACAGTTTCTTGTGTGGCCCACCCAAGTATCCTTGTGCTAATGACACTTCAGTCTGCCTGCAGCCTGAGAAACTCTGCAATGGAATAAGGGATTGTCCTGGACGGATCTGATGAAGGAGATCTCTGCGGTATTGCATGCTTTTCTGATTTTGTTTCTCAAAATT
This sequence comes from Cryptotis parvus, assembly GCA_021461705.1. NCBI lineage: Eukaryota > Metazoa > Chordata > Mammalia > Eulipotyphla > Soricidae > Cryptotis > Cryptotis parvus. The sequence continues at coordinate 300,958 of JAJIBD010001004.1, read as the reverse complement.
TGAAATGTTTTAATTAATTGCTACTACTTTCTACATATATATGTTGCCCCCCTTCCTTCCTTTTTTTTTTTTTTTTTGCTTTTTGGATTGCACCTGGGGTTGTTCAGGGGTTACTCCTGGCTGTGCTCTTAGGAATTACAACCTGGCAGTGCTGAGGGGACTGTACGAGATGCTGGAGATGGTACTTGGGTCTGCCTCATGCAAAGCAAATGCCCTACCTGCTGTACTATCACTCTAGTCCTCCATTCCTTCATTTTAAGTGAAACTCTAAGCATTAAACCATGTGCACATTTACAGTCAACCATGTGCACAGTTACAGTCTGTGGAAGCCAGTACCAAAAAAGAAAATAAAATTAAACATGACCAGCAATTTATGAAAATAATGCCAAATAGGCTACTCTATGTCCAATAAACTAACAGTTACTTTAACACAGCTGTGCACATAATTTAAGAATGCTGTGGACATCAAGAACATTCTTAAAACTGAGTTGAATAATTTTGTCAGCGAATCACTCTCAGTAGGAGAACCTGATTATTACTGGCCTAATGTGAGTTTACTAACCCCAGATGAATTTTACCATTTCTTCCCATCACTTCAATAAAAAAAAAAATCTTAATAAAGGCAAAGGGAAAGACTGGGAATAAAATCAAGTAAATGGTACTCAATTTTATATAATTTTCACTGAAGTTTAGTCCCCATACACTCACTAGCTTTCTTTCAAGTGGTTTATCCAGTTAAAGTGATGAATTTAATCTGCTAGCTTTTGAGCTTTGAAATCGTTTTGCCAAGGCATCTGCTTATGCCAACAAGCACATACAATGAAAATTACATTTCCTTCTCTGGGGAAATCAGAGATTTAGGAAGGAGATTTTAAAAATATGTTTTCCTGATAGTACTGAAGGTGACATCAATGGAGTAATGAAAAGTTTATAGAATGATAGGAGCAATAATGAGATGACTTGAGGCTGTGGAGAATGACTTTAGGAAGAGAAGGAGCAGCCTGATTGAGAGTCACAAAGACAACTACATTGATGTCTGAAGTTTTTTTTTTCTCTCAGAATCACACTCAACAAAAGACTTATTCTTTTATGCTTAAAATGCATGTTATAATGTCATTTCTTCCACAAAGCTCTGATTCAAAACAATTTCCTTGAAATTGTCTTTATCCCAAATGACAAATTTTATGTAAGTGGGCTCAAATAAATAGAAAATCAAATGAAGAAAAATATGAAAACAAACAACAAGAAATATGGCAGACTTATGATATCCATTTTTACTTCTTTCTCTGCCAATGTGTTCTTTCTTATAAATTGAATGCAGCTATGTCTTGCATTTAGACAGGTTTGGGTTCATCACAAAATTGTAGTAGCAATTTTAAAATATGTAATCTACCATTAATAATTGAAATCAAATAATGTAATTTTTTTTTTGCTTTTTGGGTCACACCCGAGATGCTCAGGGGTTACTCCTGGCTCTGCACTCAGGAATTACTCCTGGCAGTGCTTGGGGGGAACATATGGGATACCGGGATTGAACCCGGGCCAGCACAGGCCGGCCATGTGCAAGGCAAATGCCCTACCCGCTGGACTATCGCTCCTGCCCCAAATAATGTAATTTTAAGACAAGTCTGGAAGTGGAATAAAATTACATTCTCTCCAGTGAATTCCGTTTACTCACCTTATCTGATAACTTAATTTTTTTGAATATGTTTTTCTAAATTAAATGCAATGTTATTTTGTCCCTTGATTTATCATGATAATAAAGGCTTATCTATACATGTATTTAGAATTTTTTAAAAACGTTTCACATCTTTACATTTAATAAAGTTAATATAACGGAATAAAGTTAATATGACAGCTGCCTCTCAAGGTGTTGCAGGTGTATCTGCCACCAGTTGATGCAGCCCGGCTACATCAGCAGGTGGCAGACAGGAGTCAGGCTTGTCTACAACCAGGGCTCTGCCCTGTGGGCCCTGGATGGTTGATGGTCTTACATAGAAAAAGACTGGGCCCTCTGGGATGAACCCAGAGTCACAGTAGAGACTGGCAAGCTACCCATGGAGTATTCAATATGCCAAAAACAGTAACAACAATATATCTCATTCCCAACACATGGAGACATTACTGTACCCTCTCAAACAAATCAATGAACAACACAAAGACAAGTGACTATATGACAGAAAAGAGAAATGGATAGAGGAAAATCAAAACTGTGCTATAAAATACAGAACTTTTTTTTATCTTCTGCTCTCTGAATCCAGGAGAAAAGAGAGAAAGAGGAAAAGAGGAAGGAAGCATGGAAGGAAGGAAGGAAGGGAGGAAGGAAGGCCTCTCCTAAAATTCTTGGTCTTTTTTTTTTGAAAGCACTTCAGGTTTATTCAGTCATATTCATTAGCTTTGCACAAAGACTTCTTTGGGGGATATGTGGAGCACACACAACTTTTCACAGGGCTTTCTCCTAGTTTTGTGCTCAAGGATCACTCTGGTAGGTTCAGAACACCACTGTGATACTGGAAATGAACCTTAGTCAGCCTTATGGAAGGATAGAACACTACATTTTATAATTCTCTCTAGTCCCAAGTATTTCAAAGACTAGCATAAAGTGGGAGAAGCTTCAGTGAAGTTGAATCTGAGCGTAGTCCAGATCACAAGTAAACATTTAATTATAACACAGTGACATACTGAACTTCACAGAGACTGCATCGCTCTGCCCTCTATGGGAGAAGTTGATGATGAGTTAGAGCAATGAAATGAAGAAATGAATATTGTTGTGTTAAAACTGAACACATTCTGTGTTTTTTCTCATCTTCTTTACCTACACTTTTTTATTTTAAGCTCAGCAGATTATATTCATAAAGGAAAAATCGGTATCTGCAGACAGTTGAGATCTAGCAATTTATTTCAGCCCTTCTCCATAGGTCTTAGGTTAGCATATGTTTGTGAATGCAGAGTTGTTAATTTATGATTCTGAAGCAAAGGGTATGATGAGTCATTTACCTAGTCAAGACTTATAAACTCATAAAAATAAAACTCCTAATCCGCACAAGAAGAATATATTTAATAATTTTTTTTTTTTTTGCTTTTGGGGTCACACCCTGCACCGAGAAGTTACTCATGGCTGTATGCTCAGGTATTACTGCTGACAGTGCTCAGGGAATCATATGGGATGCTCGGGATCGAACCTGGGTCAGCCACGTGCAAGGCAAATGCCCTACCCACTGTGCTATAAAGTTTATAAAAATAATCTGAAGAGGAAAGATGCACATTTAGGAAAAAATAATGGAGAAATATCAATCACTCAAGGATAGTGTTAATTGCTGATATTTGCTATAATAGTATATTAAAAAAACTAAAATGGGACATAAGTAAAATTTATAAATTACATTTTATTCAGATATTTTACTTCAAATAGAGGAAAATATTCGGTATAAACTAAAATAAAGTTAACTGAGGGAGAAAAAAGATAAGTAGAAAATTAAAATGCTGGAATGTGCTAAGGGAAAGACACTAAATTATCTTGGTGGAGATTGGTCCATGTAACAGAGCAATCTGGGATTAATCATGTGAAGAGTGAGAATTGTTTGTATATAGAAACTTTCAGTTTCATGAGAAGGCAGGCCCCAGGGGATGAATTTACATATGAGACACAAAGGGATAGAGTTTATATTTGCAAGCGTTCTAAAGAACTACTATCAGTTAAAAAAAAAAAAAGAACTACTATCAGAGAGGATTAAAGGGACTATCATCTAATCAATACCTCTGAAAGAAACAGTAAATTGTGGTAGTGTTGAACGTTCTCTTTCAGCATTGTAAAGCCCTGGGATCATTCCTGTTATTACACTGGTGAAAGCACAGCCTGTGTTTTTATTTAACGTTGTTGCACACATCTGTGCGCACACGCAAATGAGTCTAGTAGGAACTGAGTCTCAAGGATATTTTGAGAGAACACAAATTAAGAATATTTTTATTGATAATCATAAGATAATCATGTTGCAACCTGGCAGAAAAGAGTACTTTGAGATTTGCACTAAGATTCTTAGATTTGCTCAATGAACATCTTTTCATTACATAATAAAATATTAAAAGGTAAGTTGGAGGATTCAGTGACAGCCAGTTAAAACAGCACTAAATTATGATACTAAGACCAAGCAACAACGGACAAGGAGGTCTTGTCAGTGGTGGAATCCACTGCAAGTGCTTGGGTGTCAAAGGTTAGGAAGACAGAAAAGGGAACAGAGTGCTAATAGTTGTTGGGAATGATAATAACTGCCTAGAACGAACATCAAATGTAGGTTAAGAGATATACATGATAACCCCTAAATGCATGTATCACAAGCCACAATGTTAAAAAAGGGAGGGAGAGAGAGAGAGAGAGAGAGAGAGAGAGAGAGAGAGAGAGAGAGAGAGAAAGAGAAAGAGAAAGAGGCAAAGTATCTGCCATAGAGGCAGGCTGGGGGCAAGGGAGTCAGGGGACATTGATGGTGGGAAATGCACACTGGTGATGGATGGGCGCTGGGACACTGTATGACTGAAACCTAAACATGAACAGTTATGTAATTGTTTATCACGGTGATGTAACAAAATTAAATAAAATAAAACAACACTAAATATTTTCCCTTTGATATTTCAGGTGAATTTTTTTACACTAATATGCATGTCTCAATTCAGAAGATAGTATAAAAGAGACTCTTAGTACTATAAAATAGTCATAATTTAAAAATTACTTTAAATAAAAAGGAAATATATTAAATAAAAGTAGTTATATTTTAAATAAAAGCAGGTTAAACTTTTAAACCTGCTAAGTATGCTATTTCTGTACAATAATTCTCCTGAGGAAAGAATACAAATTTAGCTAAAATGGGGCAACTATTTTGAAGTTACTGTTGTTTGGAATTGATTATAATTACCAGTGAACAGTCATTTGGAGAAGCCAAGAAATAAGTATTTATTTTTGCATCTAAAATAATACCAAACTTGAATTGAATTCTTAGAGAAAATAGTTGATGTAATTATTTTCCTTTTATTACTATAACATTTTACAGTTGAGAATAATATGGTGAACATTGAACTATAAAAAGTTTAAAAGATGAGCAAAATATTATTAAAATTTTACATTTTAGCACTATTATTGAGCTGAATAAATATTTATTGAAAGCAGGAAATATTTAATGTATAATGCAATTTAAATATAATGTAAATACTCTGTGATTTTTCAAATGTTGAAGTCATAAATAATCTCTAGAGCCTGCTTCAATGAAACACATCTAATTAGACTTAGAAACTTCTCAAAATGTTTTCAAACAAAAACAGACATTACTTTGCACTTACTATAAGTACCTAATATTATGTACCATTAGGTAATACTTGGTTGTAATAAAGATAATTTTATATTTATCATTGTCTTATAGGAGTTTCCGAAGTGGGAAAGTACTGACTCTGTTTGGGGCTCAGTTATATGCTTTTGTATCTTTAACAAAATATTAAATTATTTTGTTACTGTTTGCTTTGAATCTGAACTTAGTTGTGCTCCGAGGCTATTCCTATTTCTGTTCTCAATAGTGATACCTGACAGTGCTCATGAGGCCATATGTGGTCCTGAGGACTTTGGAAAATGATGTGTTCTATTCAAGGCAAGTGCCTTACCTCCAATACTATCTGGGATCCTCTACAAATATTTTAACAGCTTGCTGTATGTTAAGTACATGGTAATAGCCTCATATTCACTGATGCCCTTTTGGAATCTACAACTTGGCAGAGAATTAAAATGCTAAGTAAATATTTCTAAAATTAAAAAAGTATAGGATATTGAAGAAAAGGTTTCCTCTTATAAAATAGTTGTACTACCCATCCCTGCTGTCTGTGCTAATTACTCACTATTCCAGTGAAAATGTAAGGCCAGTTTATTTTATGTATGTCTATTATTTATTATACTTCCATGGTGTCATTAAATTAATTATTGTGATTGATTTACAATACAATATACAATGTATCTAATTAATTAGTTATAGTTATTAAGGACAAAAAAGTTGTGATATCATATCACACTATATATCTAAAAAATTACGTATGTATTATGCCTATTTGTTTGTACTATTGTTCATTTATGAACACTGACATACTTTAACATAATTTATTCACATCAAATGAATAAATGACAGACATGGGGCAGAGCTGCTACTGGCTCTCACTGTGCCCAGCCGCTCATGAGGTGCCCGGGAGGGATGGCGGGTTCTAGCCCTGGCCCGCCACCCCATTAGAGCCTCGAAACAAGCCAGACGACCCCCCCACTCCCTGAGGACCTCCATTTGCCACATCCGGACTTCCCCCTCGTCAGAAGTCCACCCAGCAGACCAGCCTATCATAGCCCGGCTCGCGCGGCCGCTGCGGTGCAGTTCATCAATAAATGCTGGATTTTGAGATGACTACAAGAGTATGCTACCCACACGGCAGAGCCTGGCAAGCTACCTGTGTCGTATTTGATATGCCAGATACCAGTAACAATTATAGACGTCACTCCCATGACCTGATGGAATGTTTGAGGCTCTTTATGTTCCTGGAGCAAGCAGGTTCCCTTGGGCTCTACTTGCATGAGACAGGTCATATGGAGATGTTACTGGTGCCTGCTCAAGCAAATCGACGATGAACGGAAGACAGTGATACAGTGATACAGTGACATTCACATCATCAACGTATGTGAATCTTACTGGTAGATCTCAAAAAGTGATTTTGCATGATTGTTAATAAGCTCATCTTAGTATTTTCTGTAATGGTACAATGAGGATTCACTTTCTATTTAAAGGCAAAGTAAGTTATCTTCTAAAGTTCTACAAAAAAAATTGTCTGTTCCCAGTTCCTCTCATGTAGAATTGATTGTTTAATGAATTATTTCATCATTCTCATGCCAACCCCTAAAACTAAAATCATTTTCTGTTCTATATCAGCAAGTAAAATTGAGTTCAGCGGTTAGTAACTGAACAAAGTTTTTGTAACATTCTATGATCTAATCTCCTCTTCTCACAGATGAGTGCTCACTGAACAACGGGGGCTGTAGCAACCACTGTTCAGTCGTCCCTGGGAGAGGAATTGTCTGTTCTTGCCCTGAGGGACTTCAGCTCAACAAAGATAATAAAACATGTGAAATCGTGGATTATTGCCGCAGTCATCTTAAGTGCAGTCAAGTGTGTGAGCGGCACAAGCACACAGTCAAGTGCTCATGCTATGAAGGGTGGAAGCTTGATGTGGATGGTGAAGGTTGCACAAGTGTCGGTGAGTAGATGCACGTCGTTCTTTAGGATAATGGAATCTGGGTTTTGTTGGTATATGTATGCATTGTATATATTGATATTTAAGAATAGAACTTGAGAACAACTCTAAACATACCTAAAGAAATCAGCCAAAGATTCAGCTGACTTTTGGTAAGACTTATGAATAAAGTAATTCATTTTGTACTTATAACGAGCTTTCTGGAGTGGAGAAATAGTAGGAATCCTTATAAATTCCTTGCCATTACAATCCATCACATAGTTATATTTTCCTTAAATATTTTTCTTTTAAATATTATAAGAGATTGCCTGTGTATGTTGCAAAACTTTTGCTTTTTGTTGGTGTGTGAAAACTTTAGAATGCTCCAAATACACCCCTTCCCAACACTTCCAATCACATTTTGATATATTTACTCAGACAATGGATGTAGTGCTCCTCGGCCATGCAAGAGTTCTTCACTTGTTAAGAATGTGCTTGACACTTGAGCTGTTTCCTGGATCCTTCCAATAATCTTTATATATCTTTAGAAAAATCTCTCTGGCTATGCTTGTGCTACAATTACTTATTTAGAATAATCAACATCTTTATACCTGAGGGCTTGTGAAAATAGGAGAAATATTTCACAGATGCTTAGAGAGATGTAAAAGTCATTATGTATTACTAAATATTTATATGTTGATACCATCTAACAATATTCCTGATAGTAACATTACATGATCCAGGCACACAATGAATTTATCAGCAATAGACTTTTCATGGACTGGTAGGATATTTTTGCATACCAGTCTGTGATCTAGAGCTTGAAAACCAGCGAGCCTCTGGCCCACAGACTGATGCTGCTCAACAGATGAAGAATGGTTGGAAACCATTTGTCTGCTGCCTAGATTATAACTGCTAACTTGAGCCCACATGGGCAGGCGCTAGTCTGCAGTGATAAAGTTGGTAAATTCTGGTCTTGGTTATATTGCAAAGTGGCAAAAGCAAACAGACTTTGGTATGTGTCATTTAAACACTAATCCTACAGCTGATGTTTATTATTCATATTATCCTAGACAGAATGACTAAGGCTTCTTGAACCTTGAATTCCTTGGTTTTCAATTATCAGTGCTAGGATAATTTGCCCTTAAAGCATTTTGCAAAACTAATCAGAAATACTTGTTACTTAGTGTTTGGCACTTTAAGAATAATGAACCTGGGGTCAGAGCCATAGCACAGCAGGTAGGGCATTTACCTTGCACGGTGCCAATTAGGGCTCCAGCCTCAGTATCTCTATGGACCAGGAGTGATAATTCCTGAGTGCAGAGGCAAGAGTAACCCCTGAGCATTGCCAGGTGTCACCAAAAAGAAAAAAGTAGTAATGAATTCCCACTGTCTTCACCAGATTTTTTAAAATATTTTTTATACCACCGTGAGATACACAATTACAAAGATGTTCATAAGATGTTCATATTCGGTCGTACAGTGTTCCAGCACCCATCCCTCCACCAGTGCCCATTTCCCACCACCAGTGTCCCCGATTCCCTATCCCCCAGTAGCCTGCCTCTATGGCAGGTTCTTTATTGCTTTCTCTTTCTCTCTTTCTCTTTCTCTCTTATTTCCCTTCCACATTGTGGATTACAATACATACATTAAAATCATGTCATGAGTATCTTTTTGCCTGTATTTAATGCTCAGTTTTAGGTTGGTATTAGCACTTTCAACAATTATTAGCACACTGTTGCATTCTCTGTCTTACCTAGTCTCTGATTCCCACACATTTGTGATAATGTCCACTTTTGACAAGACCTCCTGATCCATGTTTCACCTGACCTTGGATACTGTCTTCACCAGATTTTTAATTTGAGTTCTAAGGACAGAGGTTTATAGATAGGTTGTTAAAGAATCATAAACATTGCAGGGTATGTTTCTCTTTGTTTTCTTCAACATTTTGCTATAGGCCTGAGGAATAGAACAATGAGTAGGGCACTTGCCTAGAAATCAACTGACTTGAGTTAAATCCCATACACCACATATGATCCCTGATGCTCTGCCTAGATGAATCCCTTAGCCCAGAGCCAAAAGTAAGTCCTGCAAACTGCTGGGTGTGCTCCCCACAGGAGAAATAAATAAATTCTCACTGAAACAGCATTTATTTAACTTGAGTAGACGACATGACTAATGCAGCTTCTATTAGTATCTATGAATGTGTCTCCCGTGGAATTAGTATACATATCTGTCGGGAGTGTTGCGGGGTCCCTGACAGTATCAGGAAGCGAGTTCCCTTCTACCTCCAAACAGGTGGGGAATTGGGGAATAGATGAAAACTCAGGAATCCGATGCCGTTTTAAAAGGGCTTTACTATCACAGGTTCCAATATACAATCCAAGAGCAGGGAAAAGCTCCAAACTCTGGGCTCCCAACTAGGCCCCAGCCAGATGTAGGCCAAGATGGCTGCCATCACGTGTTAAGGCCCAACAGATAATGGAGAGGACAGAGAAGCAAAACACCAAGGGAAGCCAAAATGGCAAAAGGGGGAAAAAAGAGAAGAGAGGCTTCTTTCTTCTTGCAGCTTATTTTATAGCTAGAAATCCACCCAAACTCCCCAGCACAGCCCAATCTGGGCTGGGCTATCTAGAGATGAAAACAGGAAAATAGCTCAATAGAATGTAGCAACTTCAGGAGACCATCTGGTTGTTTACAAGGGCCCAGAGCTAATTAAAAGCCTCCTAGCAGAGCTGAGAGAAGCTATAAGCTAAATGTAACTTCCCTGGCAGGAAGAATCAAATGTCCTCAGGTAATTTCTCCTAGCACCTCACCTAATATCTTGAGCCAAGATCTGCCTGGAATTGCCTTTATAGGATAGAGAAGGGGGTTTCTGAGATGGCATTATTAGTATTAGTCTGTATCAAAGACTAATACTAATGCCAGTTAAATATTTCTCCAGCCTTCACAAGAGTCTCGTCTACTTCACGGTAGTTTTGTATTTTAGTTGCCTTTGAGTTATCAGGGAGCCATGCTTGCTTGCTTGGAGGCAAACAGCATTTCTCTCTGGTCTAATTACTTAGAGATCCAGCGTGGCCAGGCAAATATGCTGGTAAGATCTAGCTAGTCTCACGATGCTTGTGGTAGCATGGTAGAATATTTATACCAGCCAGTACAGAATACATGGTCAGATAAGACTGCCACATTCAGACTATCCCACTATCTATGAAGTGACTGGCAGGAGGCAATCCAGGGCAGATGCAGAGGTCTAGGCCTTTAGATGTCCTGCAACACATATCAATATCATGTTTGATTTGGTGGTGGCATCTAAATATATCCTATGGTTCAGCTGTCAAAACTATTACTACCGAAATAGTAGTTGGGAGCTCTCAGCCACACATGAGAACATGGACGTGGAAGTTGGGGGAGGAGCCCAATCCCCGCCTCCAAGTTCAGCCATTGTGGCCCCCCGGATGTGTGACTGAACCCTAGAAGTTATGTTGCACTCAGCCAAGGGCTGGCTGAGCCATTTACCACCCTCCAGAACTCCATGGGCTGCTCCATGTGGGTCAAACAGTGCAGCTGTGGAGTGGTTGGGTCTGGAGTAACTTCTGGTGATGCTGGCTGTTAGCCACTCCAGATCCACAGCTGTGCCTGACAGTCTTAGATAATTCTAGAAGTTAGGACCAGGTCCTTCCCAGGATTGTTCACATTTATACACTGTATACAGTTCTAGGCAGGTTCTAGCCATGACCCATCATCCCAGTGAGCCTAACAAGAAGCCAGAGAGAGGAACCTCCACACCATGGGTTTAGTTATTTTCAACATCTGGACTCCCAGCTCCTCAGAGCTCCACCCAAGGGAAAAGCTGAACTCTTCCCATTGAGGGTCTTCAGTAAATTCACGAGATGAGAGCCTACTACTGAGAGTGTACTACCTACGTGTAGAGACTGGAAAGCTACCCATGTTGCATTTGATATGTCAAAAACCAATAACTATTATAGACCTCATTTCCATGACCTGAAGGAATGGTTTGAGGCTTTTCATGTTTCTGGAGTGAGCAGATGCCCTTTGGCTACACTTGCTCTGGACAGGACATAAAGAGATGTTACTGGTGCCCACTAGAGCAAATTGATAAACAACGGGAATGCAAGTGATACAAGTGATACAAATGACCTAAATTAGTAGAAGACATCGTAAGCCATTAGTAACACATTGCTCAAACTTGTATTGGAAGTATAAAATAAAGGCAGTCATTTTTATAGTCAAATAATTTCTTTTTAATCTCTATGTTGCATTTTATTGTACACAACTTTACTGTCTATACATTATTTTTTTTTTTTTGCTTTTTGGGCCAAACCCGGCGATGCTCAGGGGTTACTTCTGGCTCTGCACTCAGAAATTACTCCTGGCATTGCTCAGGGACCATATGGGATGCCGGGATCGAACCCGGGCCAGCATGGGCTTGCTGCTTGCAAGGCAAACACCCTACCGCTGCGCTAACACTCCGGCCTCTATTTTCAACAGTTTTTCTGACTTTCATATTTTTCAAGGTTTTATTTTTTTGTATGTGGTGCACATACTTTTCCAGACTGCTAAGTATATAAACAGTTTTCTTGTTGCTTCTACTTCAATGTAACTTCCACTAAAAAAAATTGTATTCATATCTGGAGTGGGAGTACAGGGTCTAAGACATGTATATTACTGTGACTGAACCGTTACATATCCCCGTATGGTCACTCAAGCATTACTAAGTAGTTCCTAAATACCACTGTGACCTAAAGCACCAAATAACTTAACAAAAATAATAAAAATTGTATCACTAGTATCACTTGTCTTCCCGTTGTTCATTAATTTGCTACAGCAGGCACCAGTAACATCTCCATACATCCTGTTGCATGCTAATGTATCCCATGGGCATCTGCTTGCTCCAGGAACAAGAAAAATTAAAATATTGTATGCTATTAAAACCCTCCTAATTTACATATTTTATTCAATGCAAGGATTTCCCAAGTGTTCTTGCCTTGTACACGTTTCTTATTTCTATATCTAAATTTTTGTCTATAAAAGTGATCATATTACTCATTTAATATTTTATAGTCATAACTATATTATTTTAATATAATAAATGATGTATAGTCTAGAAACAACTAATGGATCATTTCTTGTATTATAGGTGCCATTTTATTCAATTCTGGAAAATATTACATATAGTCAATAAGTATATTTTCAGACAATATTAAATTATTTAATCTTTTGCTTTAACTATTGCTATGTGGGTCTTATGTGTGGGGGGAGGGGAGGAATGTTGCATTTTCCTGACAGTTAATAGCTGAGTTCTATAGGCATGAGTTTTGTTGGTTTGTTTTGGTTTGGGTTAACACCTGTTGATGTTCAAGTTTTAGTCCTGGCCAAGCATCAGGAATAACTCCTGACAGTGCTCTGGTATGGCATGCTGGTGTGGGACAAGTGGAAGGCAAGCACCTTAACCATTGTACTCTATCTCCAGACAAAATTGACAGGATTTCTCACAGAACTTTTTTTCATTATACTATTTTTTTCCTTCTAGGTGCTGGCATAAGATACTAAAAATAAAGGAATAGTTGCAATTATATAGTCACTTTATTGTGCATGTTTTGAATACAGAAACAGATCAAATGTTGATCTTAGACATATTTGCAATAATATTTTATATGAGAATTGATTCCATGCCTTTTTTATTCAGGTGACAAGATGATTGACTTATTTAACTGGTTCTAAACTCTATGAAACCAATTAATACTCATGCTCAATTGAGAATACTTCAACATTTGAGTATAAGTGGTCAGCACAGAGATAATTATTCAATCGAATTGACCCCTTTCACTTTCAGCTAAGAATGAAACTAACAATATAGTACCATTTCTTATCTGATTTCATTTTTAATTTGAGTGAAATAATACTTTCTTTTGTTTTTTAAAGCTAATGTGGTGCTTTTCTTCTGTGGTGTATTTAGCTTGCTGTTCTTTGTTCTGGTTTATGTGACATTATGTCCCAAATGTCATTGGCAACATGTATAAGTTCTGATTATGTCAGTTTTCTTATGAGTTTAAGATAATTGTTCACGCTAATTTTGAAGGAAAATGACTTATTGTAGATTTAATTCACTTTATTTAAAAATAAAACAGATCTAAAGTTCAAAAGAAAAGAAAGTATGAGACATTGAACTTAAAAACAAGATTTTTTACTTTCTCCTTTTATATATATATATATATATATATATTTTTTTTTTTTCTTTTTGGGTCACACCTACCTGGCAATGCTCAGGGGTTACTCCTGGCTCTGCACTCAGGAATTACTCCTGGTGGTGCTCAGGGAACCATATAGGATGCTGGGGGATTGAACCTGGGCCAGCATGGGCTGGCGGTGCAAAGGCAAACGCCCTACCCGCTGGGCTATGGCTCCGGCCCGTTTTTTTTTAAATTTTTTATCCAGAGTCTGATTCCCTCTTTAAAATGTCTTCTTTTATGGAATGAACATTATTATTAAGAATAACAGCTATCTTCATGCTTTAAGTTGGAGACGTAAAAGTACAATTCTTAGCTCTTTTGATTGTTTCTTTGTAGTTTTATTACATTTTCTTTCTCTCCTAATCTTTCTCGTTTGAATTCCATACAAATACTTTTCAATGTAACAAAATAATTATATTTTCTTTATGTTTGTTTATTTATGTTCTACTATTATATTAATTTAATACTTTAAGTACTATATATTGATCTATGCTATTTTTATAAAACTCAATTCACTTGAATAATTGAAATTGAATATATTACTTTCATATAGTCACCTGTAACTGCATAATTAATAACTTTTCTCCTGAATTATTGAAGGGTTTGACAAATTCATAAATTGAAGTACAATGTTTTTAAAATTATAGCCTTTTCCATGATTCAATTTATTTTCTGCCTCTGAATAATTTGGTGATTTTTGGTTAGTTGAACTTGAAAATTTCATATTATTGCCAGAAAAGTTGAAAATAATAATTTTCAGCATTTTTAAAAGTTTTTCAGCCTGAGTTAAAGTTTCACAATAATAGTTTCTTTGTTTTTATTTTAAAGGGTTTTTTTTTGGCTTTTTTTTGGGTCATACCCGGCAATGCTCAGGGGTTTCTCCTGGCTCTGCACTGAGGAATTACTCCTAAGCGGTGCTCGGGGACCATATGGGATGCCAGGGATCGAACCCTGGCCAGCACGGGCCAGCCACATGCAAGGCAAACGTCCTACCCACTGGACTATCGCTCTGGCCCCTATAATTTTAGTTTTACTTTTCATATTTGTGGAAATTTAGATCCCACAAGAAGTTCTCAGGACTTACTTGTTTTGTGCTCAGGGATCTCTCTTGTCCAATTTCACAGATCATATATTGCACTGGGGAATCAAACCCAGGTTTGTCAAATGTAGGTTAAGAACCTTACCTGCTCTATTATCCCTCTGGCCAAGTTTTAGATTTTTAATTATAGACATTTCACATCTTATTCAAGAAAAGAAATTATCTTTGTAAGTTCAAAAATTTATAAATATAATTACATCTTACTGAGATTCTGTGCTTTAGATCTGAAACTTGGTTCTCATTTGCATTTGTGTCACCTTGGTGTGTTCCTTTCTACTCTATGGAATTTCTTATTAATTTAAATCATATTTTTTGCAGCAGTTGTAACTCATCCACAAAATATTTCTTGCTATTCAATTCTACTTCATGAGTTCATCTTAAAATTATTTGTCTAGAACTCACTTTCTCTTATCCTTCAATTTTTTTTTTAAGTTTCATCAGTGGTTTCATTTTTTTTTTAAGTTTCAGGTCTTACAACCTAAAACTATTTTTATTTCTAAGATATCTTGTTTATATCCTATCACACCCTTTGTCTATGTTATTTTTATCCGAGCAGTTTTTGGAATCAGATATACTTCTTCAATTGAGACTCTTCTGTAAGCACTCTCAGCATCCTGGCAAGAATGCTGACCAGTAGTCACTTACATTGTAACGATGGATGACATCAAATATTTTCTATTTTTTTCTGTCATTGTATGATTTCTCCAATTTGAGGAGAAATTCTTCTGTTCTAACATTAGTACTGAGATTAAGTGCATAGTCATCAAGGCTATATAATTTCAAAGGTTCCCCTTCATTTTGTTGCCTTCCAATAATCTATCATCAGTGAATATTTTTATTGTGTCAGTATGTGCTATGCTCTGTATACTTGAATTTAATCTCAATAACTTTGAAATTCCCTCCTTTTTGAATCATTTATACAAGTTTATTACTGTAAATACTTTATCATGCATATAAAATGTGATAAGTAATTGATTTATTACAGGAAACCATTTTTATGACTAAGACTTTGATTATACCTAAGGTGACCAAGACCATGATAGGTTATTTTATGTTTCCAGTGTCTATGGCTAAAATATATTACAGACTGGGGCGGTGCGATAGCCCAGCAGTAGGGCGTTTGCCTTGCACACGGCCGGCCTGTGCTGGCCCGGGTTCGATCCCCGGCATACCATATGGTCCCTGAGCACCGCCAGGGAGTAATTCCTGAGTGCAGAGCCAGGAGCAACCCCTGAGCATTGCTGGGTGTGACCCAAAAAAGCAAAATAAATAAATAAAATAAAAATAAAATAAAATAAAATGTTACAGAAAAGATTTGAAAATTATAATAAAATCTCTATGAATGCAAAAATCATCTGAATGTACATAGAACATTCCAGTGTAAAGGAACACCATTTTATTGAAATGTTCTTTAGCAGATACACCAGGCAGAGCTGTTACCAGCTCTCCCTGTTGCACTCTCTGTACTCCACTGACGATGAGGGGTCAGGGAAATCGACTTCCAGCCCAAATCCACCATCCCAATAGAGCCTTGGGGGAATCTAGAGAAACCCGCACAAAGTGCTGGCAGTGTTTTTCCTCATCAGGACTGTATAGCTCATCAGAGCTCCACCCAAGAGACTAAGTCAATCTCAAGCTGGGCTTGTCAGAGACTCACCCTAAAGAGGAAAGTATTTCAAGCCTAGTATTGCTTGAACCATAGACACAGATACACCAGACAGAGCTGCTACCAGATCTCCGCATTGCAATTTATCTGTAAACTACCAAGGATATTCTACCCACCCCTCTCAGAGAGCCTGGCAAGCTACTGAGAGTATACTGTCCCCCACGGCAGAGCCTGCAAGCTGTCTGATACATATTCGATATGCCAAAACAAGTAAAAACAATGGTTATTCCCATGACCCTGAAAGAGCCCTAAATACGCCAGCAGTATGAAGGACAAGCAAGGGAAGGCTGATAAAAACTTAGGGCCAAACTAGGCTACGAAAATGAAGGACTAAAATGACTGTCTGTACTTTCAATGCACGGCGCGGGTATCAGAAGCATACATTAAGGACCTGATGGTGCAAGCTCGACACATCAAGTACGATATCATTGGTCTGACCAAGATTGGAAGACGTCAATCACAACATGCCATTTTTTCACACTGGAGAAGAACTGTTCTTCAGAACATGCAATGAAAAAGGCATCTGTGTTGTCAGTGTCATTGTCAACACAAATCTGGCCATAAACATTTATTAATTTGAATGCCTAACAAACCAGATAGGAGGATTATACTTGAAGAGCTGTGACTCACAGCCATCAGTTTCTATCTTTGATGTTTGGAAACAAACATCCACATGCAAGGAAGAAGAAATTGAGAAATTCTACATGGAACTGGAGGAGTTCTAAAAATATCACACCTTCTACAAGATCATAGTTGGTGATTTTAAGCGAAGATAGGACTGAGAATATCTGCTGCAGCCTCCACATTGGGACCCAGGTCCTAGAATGGAACGAACAGGGTGAGACACTATCTGAATTCATCATGTCCACCAAGACCAGTCATGGTAACTCACAGTTCCAGAAGGTTGATTCTAAAGGTTGGACATGTAGATCTCCTGGTGGACAGTTCCACAATGAAATTGACCACATCATATCCTATATTCATTCAATGTTTTTACCTGGCCAATGTTGCTGTAGTCTCAAAATTCCAAACAGGAATTTTCTACTTCATGCAAAATTCTACTTCATGGAATGGGGAGAAAAGGCTGCAAAGTTTAAGAAGAGAACTCCCAGAAAGACCACCAACAGGGAACTCTTTGGCACCATTGCTGCAACATGGGAAGATGACATCATTGATGTTATTGATGAAGAATACAACCAAGTGGTTCAGCACCTCCTTGATGTGGGAAGAACACCCAGAGAGAGAAAGAGCGCAAAAGGATGCCTCTTCGAAACTCCTGAGCTCATTCGCCAATGTAGCAAGGCTGAGATTCAGGCAACCATAAGCTAATGTTCAAGCTTGCAAAGCAGTGCAGAGAAGCGATAAAGGAAGATCTCAAAGAGAGAACAGCAGCAATAGTGGCTGATTCAGCAGAAGCCGGGAAAAGCATTACGCAACACCCCCTGTCCATTGCAAACTATAAGACCAAGATAACTGTCCTCCGATGTCCTCATGGATCAATCACATTTTCCAGAAAGGCAATCGAGAAGATTATTCATGACTTCTACTTGGATCTTTTTGATAGCCACATCCACCTGCCCACATACCAAATTCCGCCAGGATGAATATGTTGTTCCCAATGATCTCCCTTCTGAAATCTGACATGCCATTTTGGCATGAAGCGAACTGTTCCCAGCAGAGAAAAGAGTCAGACCCAAACACCTGAAGAATCTGCCATCAGTACTCAGCAATACACTGGCTTGGCTCTTCAGACGCTAGCTGTCTGAATGCAAGATGCTCTCCCAATGGAAAACCAGCAGGACGGTTCTACTGTTCAAGAAGGGAGACTTCCATGACATTGGCAACTCTCGCCCCATCTGCCTGTTGTCTGTCAACTACAAGCTGTTCACTTGAGTCATCCTGAACAGGATTGGCAGAACATTAGATTAAGGACAACCATGCGAGCAAGCTGGCTTCTGAGGATTCAGCAAAATCGACTATATCCCTCCGATAACCAAACAGATTGTTTTATGGAGTTCAAGATGCTGCAGTGTCTCACGTTCATTGACTTAAAAAGCCTGATTCTGTTGAGAACGAAGTCATCATCAAAGTGCAAGCCAAACATGGTGTTCAAACCCAATACATCATATACTTTGTGAGCTGTATTACGGATTCACTATCAGGATCTCACCATTCTACAAGGAAGTGATCATTGATGTTAAAAGAGGTATTCGGCAGGGGTGATACCTGTCACCAAAACTCTTCAGTGCCACCCTTCATTTCACCAAAACTCTTCAGTGCCACCCTTAAGAACATTATGCGACAATTAGAATGGGAAGGAATGGGAGTGAAGATAGACGGTGGACCTCTATATCACCTCTGCTTCGCTGATGACATTATACTAATAACACCAAACATTAGCCAAGCAGCACAAATGCTGGCTGATTTCGACTAAGTATGTGGCAAGATAGGTCTAGAGCTGAATCTCAACACAACAATGTTCATGAAAAACTAACTAGTTTCAGAGGCCCCATTCACTCTCAAAGGAACAAACATCTCTCAATACAGCAGTTCTGTGTACCTAGGTCGAGAATTCAACATGATGAATGACCAAAATCTGATCTGCACAGGAGGAAGAGAGCAGCATAGAATGCCTTCAAGAGCATACAGGAAATAACTAAAAGGACAAAGAACCTCTGACTCTAGGCACATCTCTTCCACTCCATGGTTCTCCCCGCATTATAATACACCTCCAAGACCTGGGTCCTATGAAAGCTGAATGAGAAAGCTATTCAGGTCTCCTAAAGAGGAATCGAAAGAGCTATGCTTGGAATGTCACGCCTCACTCAAGTGAGAGATGGAATCTGGAGATGCAACCTCCATCGCTGCTCCAGAGTCAGGGACTCTATCTCGTTTGCCAAAGCATCGAAAATCAGTAAGCTTCAGTGAGCTGGACATGTAATGTGATTTGGAGACGACCACTGGACTAGCTGTGACCAACTGGATCCCACAGGACATCAAAGATCAACAGCCATCCACCTACAGATGGCCAGACTTCTTTGTCAAGAACTGAATGAACAGATTGATGCTTTTTGTATTCCTGGAGCAAGCAAATGCCATTGGGCTACACTGGCATGCAATAGGGACAAATCAAAAAAGTTACTGGTGCCTGCTCGAGCAAATCCATGAATAACGGGATTTAAGTAATCAAGTGACCTTTAGCAATAAAGAAATACACTTTCTTAATCTTGTAGAGTGCCACTATAAGCAACAACAATGAATGCCATACTCTGGGTGCTGAATGCTGATAAGTTTGTCATATCTCTTAAAAAAGTTTTTTTAATGTTTCTTACAAAACTGTTTTCAATACCAAGAGACCTCTAATCTATTGCCTGTATTGTTTCCTCAAATTGGAATTAGAATCTAGAAGGGTCACTTTTTAAATTAAATATCCATATAATTCTTTCCTCCCTCCTCCCTCCATTCCTATGTCCCTCCCTCCCTCCTTTCCTCCATTCCTTCCTCCTATCCTTCCTTCCTTCCTTCCTCCTCCCTCCTTCCCTCCCTTCCCTTCCTTCCTCCCTCCCTCCCTCCCCCACCCACCTTCCCTCCCTCCCTTCCTTCCTTCCTTCCTTCCTTCCTTCCTTCCTTCCTTCCTTCCTTCCTTCCTTCCTTCCTTCCTTCCTTCCCTTCCTTCCTTCCTTCCTTCCTTCCGTCCTCCCTCTTTCTTCCTGTCCCTTTCACGATTTTCTGATGATTCTTAGAGTCTCATGATAGAATTGCTATGAATATTGAAGGCTTTTCTTTGTATATAATTTCCCTTTTGATTTTGCTGCTCTCAATATTCTGTCTTATCTCAGTATGAACTGAAGCCTACTAACTAGAGTATAACACCCTCATGGCTGAGCCTGGCAAGCTATTTTATATGCCAAAAAACAGTAACAATTATAGACCTCATTCCCATGACCTGAATGAATGGTTTGAGGCTCTTCGTGTTCCTGGAGTGAGCAGACACCCTTGGACTACACTAGCACGTGACAGGGCATATGGAGATGTTACTGGTTCCCGAAAGCAAATCGATGAACAACAGGAAGACAAGTTATACAAGTGACTTTTGTATCTTCTGTCATTTGTAGTATAATTGTTTCTTTAAGATTTTATTTTGGTCTGTCTTTTACTGGATCACTCTGAACTATTGGATCTTGAATCCTGCTTTCTCAGCTGTGCAAAATTCTTAGACATGCTTTTTAACTAGTGGTTCTTAGTTAAATTTGCCTTCCTGTTTTTTAGGCACTTGGATGTGCCATGTTGCTTCACTTGACTTCATCCAATTAGTTCTCTGGTGTGTTCATTTTTTTTCAGACTAATTCCCATATTCTGTTTCTTTTTTAAGAGGTGTCTTGCATCATATTTTTGTGTTCCTTGATTTTTCCCTCAGCTGCTGTTATTCTGTAATTCAGACTCTGGGGTGTGTGTGTGTGTGTGTTTTTAATGAAAATCTATATTATTAATCCCTCTCACTTCTGCATTCCATAGTCTCATTTCAGCTCTCATACTGTCTTTGGTAAGTATTCTAGTTGACTAGATCTGCCTTTATTTGTGCCCATTGAATTCCTTCCACATAGCATCACTAAACTCAACCTTAGAGTTTCTAGAACTGGTTGGTACTGGTAGAGACTTTTTGTTATTATTCAAAATCACGATCTTAGTGATTTAGTGATTTCCATGTATCTCCCCCACCTCTCTCTTTTTTTTTTTTTTGCTGTATGCCTGCTGTGCTGAGAGCAACCCCCGTTAATTCAGGAGATTTGAAGGTGATGGATGAGATGATGGCAGATGGAGTTGGGCATGGATGTGGCAGAGACTTGGCTATTAGGAAGAGGGATACATTTTTTGAATGGAAAATAACCCAGAATGTCAATTGGAAGGTTAACATCAACTGGAGTGTTGGCCGAGCAAGCAGAGGTTTAGCATGACTGGCCAACTGAGAAACACTCCCGTATCAGCTGGTGATAAATGATTTTATAATTTTGTTGATTCTCTGTTACTTACAGCCACTGTAATTGTCCCAGTGTTTCAGTAAACAATAGATGAAATATCCTTTATGAGGGTTACTTGTGAAAAAGTAAATTAAACCACAAATACATATGTATTCATATATACATGTTTGTGCATGTTTTATAAATTTCATGTATATCTCTTATTCTTTTATAAATTTTATATATATCATTCTCCCTGCATTAACATATGACTCAGAGACCTGGGTCCTATGAAAGCAGGATGAGAACGCTATTTGGGTCTCCCAAAGAGGAATCAAAAGAGCTATGCTTGGAATATCACGCCTCACTCAAGTGAGAGAAGGAATCCCGGAGTTCCAACCTCCACCGACAATGGATAGTCAGGGACACTGTCTTGTTGCCAAGGTGTCAAAAATCAGATGGGCTGGGCATGTAATGTGACTTGGAGATGACTGCTGGACTAGAGCCGTTACCAACTGATCCCCCTGCAAGGGACATCAAAAGATCTTGTGGCCGCCACCTATAAGATGATCAGACTTCGTCAAGACCCTAAACGAACGGTTTGAGACTTTTCATATTCCTGAGCAAGCAGATGCCATTGGGCTACACTGGCACATGATAGGGTTAAATGGAAATTTTACTGGTGCCCACTCGAGCAAATCAATTGATACGAGGATGTCAAATGATCAAATGATCAAGTGATATGTATTTCAGTGAATGTGATCGCCTCTGTTGTGTACAAATATATCTCAATTGTGGTGGTAGAAATTTATTTTCTGCATCAGTTTATAATAGTTTCTGGGTTTTTGTTCTCATTACTATCACTTGATAGACTAATGAGTCTAACACATGCCCGTAGTTTTTTTTTCTTTTTTGGGTCACATCTGGCGATGCTCAGGGGTTACCCTGGCTCTGCACTCAGGAATTACTCCTGGCGATGCTCAGGGAACCATATGGGATGCCTCGGATCGAATCCAGGCCGGCACAGGCCGGCCACGCGTGCAAGGCACACACTCCACCTGCTGGACTATGGCTCTGGCCCCGCATGCCCCGTAGTTTAATAGAAGTGTGATCCCTGTATATTACTACTATAACTTTTCTTTCCCTCTTATTTGCTTCCTCACGCAAGGTGAAATTATAGTATTAACTATTTTCTAGAACTTTGCTAACTCCATAATAATTTTCCTATTTTTAAATTTATTATTGATTATCTCTTCTTGTATGTATACATCTAAATTGATGCATATGTATGCATTTTTATATGTTGGCATTACCACGCATTACATATTCTTTGTCAATATATCAAACAAATCCTTGGATAGTTTTTGATCAACTATTTTCTGTATTGTATCAGTTTCTGTTTTTATTCATTGTCTGAGATTTATATTACTTCCTTTTATATATCCTGTACTTTGAGTTTATTATTTTATCAATTGTGAAAAGATCACTTCTATATTTAATTCAATTAGTACATATAAACAGACAAGAATTAGCCCTTTATTTTTATTATGTGAATTCTTTTTTTTAAATATTTCCAGAGCTTTGTTTAGTTATACAAATTAATGCAAATGAGACAAAATATATAATTCTGGCTAATAGTGCATTAAATAACTATGCTACTGCACTACTCACATATGGCCATTCTCTTTACCATGTTTCATTTTTATGAAACACACATAGAGTTTTAATACAGATACTCTAGAATATTAGACCTTTTTTAAAAATGTGAAATTTGAAGATAACAGTATATTCACAGCAGAACACAATTATTGCCACTATCTTATTTTTAAAATTGTTACAAATTTTATGTGATTTTCAAAACATACCTTGTATACAAAAATAAAAACCACTCACATCATTGATTATTTCAAAGCTGTGAAATAACTTTGCTCCTTTCTAATCTTTTTTCCATGCTACACAGTTCATATAAATTAAGTCATATACTAAGTATGTCATTTGAAATTGTTCTTTTTCCTCTGGGTCAGACGTTTTCAAAATCAACCAGGTCTTAGTGTATTTCACTATTTTTATTTTATATTTGCTGAATAACTTATCTATTGTTTTGATATACCACATCACCTTTGGTTTTTTTGTTCAAAACTTTAAGTTGGTGAACAGTTAGATTATTTTACTATGATGGTTCTACTGGATAATGTTGTACTATAGGATGCTTTTGATTCACAATGCAGGAATCAGTTCTGCAATCTTTTATTTCATGCTTGCCAAAGTTTGAAATGATTCTTTTGAAATTTAGAAAGCAAAAATACTGGCATAAATTTTGAGTTAAGAGGTTATGGCAACCCACTCTATGAGCAGCCCATCGTTACTTTATTTTGGCTTGGAACTATGAGAGACCCTCACTTTTTATTTTTTATTTATTTTTTTTTTTGCTTTTTTGGGTCACACCCGGCAATGCTCAGGGGTTACTCCTGGCTCTGCACTCAGGAATTACTCCTGGCGGTGCTCGGGGGACCATATGGGATGCCGGGGATCGAACCCGGGCCAGCATGAGCCGGCCGCGTGAAAGGGAAACGCCCTACCCGCTGGGCTATCGCTCCCGCCCCAGACCCTCACTTTTAAAACAAAAAAAATTGTTATAGTTGATAACAATCTTGCTCGTCATTTGACAAGAGATGCTAATGGAAATTGGAATTGATCTCTCTTAAACATACAGATTTCTCCATAACTGTACAAATAACATATTACTGATTAGCAATTTCCCTCTCTTTTGTTAATGATATAACCATATATGGGTAGTAACTTATAGTTTAAGAAGTATTACTAGTTAATTTTACTTCATTATAAATGCTTTTTAAACTTTACATTTGTGTATAATATGCTTCCAAATATGAAATCCTCATTTTAAAACTTATTAGTCAAAATGTTTATATGCCATGATTTTTTTCCTTATTTTTTCTTCAGTTTTTGGTTTTGTGTACAGTAATGCGTAGGGCTATTCCTGGCTGTGCACAGGACTGATCTCTGATAGTACGCAGGATCTACATGTGTAGCCAGCAACTTAAATGAGAGCCAGCCCTGTGTGAGACAAATGCTAACTTGCAGTCATGTACACTGTGATTTATTTATGCATTCATATGTCAGTGAGTATTTTGGTTATTTCTACATTCTCTGTATTGTAATGTGTACTATAATGTATTTATATATATAAATATATAAATATGTAAATATATATATATATATATGTTCATGCATCTTTCTTAATTATCGCTTTTGGAAAAAAAAGAACATTTCACAAAGAACAAAGAAGAAACTGAACTCAGGCTAAGGTTTCTAATTTGCTAAGTTCCAAATAATTTAATTCAGAGCTAGAATGTATTAAGTAAAAAGAAGTGCTTGTACACAGCATAAACCCCATCTGTACTTTATGTTCAGAGCAGCACTATTCACAATAGATAAAATTTGAAAACAATCAGAGCATCTGAGAACAGACTACCGGATAAAGTAACTGGGGTATATCTACATAGTGGAATACTATGCGGCTGTTAGGATAAACGAAGTTATGAAATTTGCCTGTAAATGCAGGAACACAAAGAGAATCATGTTGAGTGAAATTAGCCAGAGGATAAAAGGAAAGATAGGGTGACTGCACTATATGTAGTATGTTAAAAATAGTATGATACCAATATCCAAGGCCAGGTAAAACATGGATCAGGAGATCTTGTCAGTAGGTGGAATCTACTGCAAGTGTGTGGGAATCAGAGGTTACATAAGACAGAGAAGGGTGCAGTGTAATAATAACTGTCAAAAGGATAATACAAACCTAGAACTGAGCATTGAATGTAGGCAAAGGTACATATGTGATCACTGCTAAATGTGTGTATTGCAAACCACAATATGTAAGAGAAGGAAGGTATAGGGAGATGGGGAGTGAGAGAGAAAGAGAGAGAGAAGAGAGAGAGGAGAGGGCAAAAGTGCCTGCAATAGAGGCAGGCTGGGGATTGGGGAGGGAATCAGGGGACATTGGTGGTGTGAAATGGGCACTGGTGGAGTAATAGGGGCGGAACACAGACTGAAACCCAAACATGAAAATCTTTGTAATTGTATATCTCAGTCTTTTGTTCATATTCAAACTATTTGCCTTAATGTCTATTTGATTGATGTTGATATTGCTTTATTTATATTTACTTATTAAATCAACATTTATATATATTCAATTTGACAATGATATTAATAATGTCTTATTTGAAGGTGTGGGGAATTTGCAATTGAACCCACTTGCCCAAGCAAATTTAACGGGAGACTTGTGATTTCTTTTCAGTTTCCTTGCTAGTAATTAGTGTCTTCGGGTTTTCTTTCTTCTGACTCAGTTTTGGTAGTTTATAGGATTCCAAAAAATTACTGATTTCTCCTAGGTTCTTCAATATCTGGAATAGTTTTACATAGTTTGCAACAAACCTTTTGAAATACTGTGCTCTCTTTCATAACTTTCCTATGTTTGAAACTTCCCTTTCTTTTCTGTACAAGTTATTAGAACTTTCTTCCCTTTTCATCTTGTAAGACTATCTAAGGTTTTATCAATCTTATTTCATAAAGCCCGTTCATGCTTGTTTTAGTTCTCTCCCTCCTTCTTGTTTTGGAATTATTTAGTTGATCTCTTTCTGGTAAATTAAAATGTCTAGTTAGAGGTCTAGAGAGATACTACAGATAAGGTGATTGTCTTGCCTGCATTCTACATATGGCATATCTGGCCGTCTCATATGGTTCATTGAATATAGAAAGAGGTGATCCCTGATTAGAGTAAGCCTCGAGCACTGCTGGTTATACCCCCAACCAATTTGTTAAAAATGTATATTTGGCTATCTATTGACTCTTTCCTTGTTCCCTATTTAATACTTGTCTTTATATAAACATTCTCCCTCTTACACCAACTTCTACTATGTTTATACATTTTGTTAGCTTTTATCTTTACTTCATTTATAGGAACCTCTTCATTAGTTTCTTCTTTGATCCACTAGATGCAATATTAAGTTATTTGATCCAAAATTTGGCAGTTTTTCCAGTTTTGTGCTTGTAATTTATTTCACTCTTTATTTTGAAAACATTGTTACTATGAGTTCTGTATTCTTCATTATATGGAGACCTGTTTTGTATTCCAGCATGTCTTGATCACTTGATCACTTGACATCCCATTATTCGTCGATTTGCTCTAGCAGGCATCAATAACATTTCCATTTAACCCTATCACATGCTTGTGTAGCCCAATGGCATCTGCTTGCTTCAGGAATATGAAGAGCCTCAAACCATTCGTTCAGGGTCTTGATGAAGAAGTCTGTTCATCTTATAGGGGGAGGGGACACGTGATCTTTTGACATCCTGTGGGATCCAGAGTACGTAATGGCTCTAGTCTAGTGGTCATCTCCAAATCACATTACATGTCCAGCCCATCTGATTTTCGATGTCTTGGGAAACGAGACAGCGCCCCTCACTCTAGAACAGCGATTGAGGTTGGAGCCCGGATTCCTTCTTTTATTTGATTGAGGCATGATATTCTTTCGATTCCTCTTTGGGAGACCCGAATAGCATTCTAATTCTGCTTTTGTTCTTGATATTTTCAAACACATAATTATTTCTCTTTGGTAATAATTTATTAGTTGATTTTGTTCTATATTCTAAATATAAAATTCTTTTAATGTAAAATATCTTTTAGTCCTCAGATTTTCATTACTTTGATTTCATTTGTCCACATTATTTAGAATTCTTAAAGCAATATGCAAACAGTGCTATTGATGTTTATTTCTAATACCACATTAGGATTTATATTGCTGATTGTTTTTAAACTGTTCTTTAAGTGAGTCTGCTAGGTTTAAATGAATGGTTAAATTATACACATGTACTTATGCATGTAAAATAAATTTTAAAGGAATTTTAATGTATTCAAATTTTAGAATAACCTCCATTTGGCTTTTAAATATGTAAAGTTCATTTTGCTAATTATCTAGCTGTTTTGCATTAATTTACTCACATGATAAATTACATTAATATATTTCAGAGTTTTTATCTATTGTTATATTTTTAATTAGGCCCCACATGTCCATTGTTGTTTTCTATTATGCTTAAAGAGCCTCTTTTTCTAATACTTTAAGCAAAAATGTTTCATGTGTAAGTAAATGATTTCTTCAATGAAAATATACAAAGG
The DNA here is from genome assembly GCA_021461705.1 of Cryptotis parvus. Lineage (NCBI taxonomy): Eukaryota > Metazoa > Chordata > Mammalia > Eulipotyphla > Soricidae > Cryptotis > Cryptotis parvus. The sequence goes on along the minus strand of JAJIBD010001004.1, from coordinate 273,546 downwards.
GAACTATTTAAATGCTTTGTTTTATGAATTTTTTATTGTTACAACATGTCATCATATGTTTCAGATGTGTTATTAAAATAGATATATGTATATTATACATTAAATTCACTACAGATCAATTTTTTGTACCACAGTATTGTTTCTGTTTGTCATATTTGACCATCTATGTTTGTCCTTTCTGGTAACCACTGACTGTTCTGTGGTTTAAAACCACAAATAGTTTTTAAAGTTTTGTATTGTTAATTTTTATGTATACAACATCTGAATGAGATTGTATGGTGATAGTTATTATCTTTACTTAGTACACTGTCCTCTAGATTTGTAAATATGGTTGCAAATGGTTGGATTTCATCAATTTTTAGGACTGAATAGAAATCCATTTTATAAATATAATATATACACATATTTGTACCAATTGTCTTTATGCAACTGTTGCCTACATTAGTTATGCAAACTTTATCATTTTAGAGCCAAAGTAATGGATTAACTAAGGACACTTTTCCAAAATTAAATGTAATTTTATATATATACATACATATGTTTGTGCATGTGTATATATATACATATATATTCATGTATACACCAGTATGTATATATACATATATATATGCAAGTGTATATATATATATATATTTATGCACAGACACATCCAAAAAGCATTTCTTTACTATAAATTTCAAAATATTGATTTTTAAATGATGAGTGTTTTGTCATTGCTGGTCTTCTTGGAGTCGGTTGCAAGTCAGGGAATTTTTTGAACATCTTATTTTCTATGATATGATGGCCTTTTACTCAATCACCACTGTTCCTTTTATGTTTTGTAGCTTCTTTTCTATTCATTAAAAATCCAAAAATGCATGAATTAAGGCAATAAGGATACAGTCTAGAAACACTAGTTTCAGAGATCTGAGGCAATTTAGAAAACAGCTTTCTTTTCCCTCAGCTTGAAATTTTCACTGGATAATTAGAACCCCATTAACTGATGACTTGGATTCCTCATCCATATCTTAGTCTAATGACTATGGACTGGACAGCTCACATTTGATTTAGACTCAGGATAGAAAAACAAATACCTCTATTGGAAAACTCAAGGCTAAAATTGAAATAAAGAAAATATGTGTTTGTGTTCTCCTTCAAAATATTTATTCATCAAAACAACACAGATCTAATTAATACAATTTTTCCTCTCAAATTGAATTTTCAAAATTATAACATTGTTTAGTAATTTTAAAGTGTTAAACAAAATTTTTAATTAAAGATATAAAATATGTGTTTAATTCTGTTTTTAAAGTCTCCTTCCCTTCCTTCCTTCATTCATGTTTTGATGCATCTTAAATCCATTCAATCAATAGTAAAATTTTAAAAACATCCTTGCATTATGGAAATAACCACCATTTCCTTTGAGCTCATCAAAATGACAAATGCAACTCCCTCTTTCCATAGAAATATTTTTATTTTTACCCTCTCATCACAGACCTGTAGGCATGTAATTGTTTCAGAAGAGAAGAGTTCATTTTAGCCAATACAGGGCAATAACTATAATGTATTGTTTTTATTTCCACAGAACCCAACTAAAGCATAAAACCACAGATTTATCTTTGAAATGCGATAATATTAATAATCTGCATTCAAAAATAAATGCATATAAACAAGGAATACAAATACATTGCAAATTATTTAAATAAATAGAGCATTTTTTAAAACTAAAAGTTGTTCCTTTAATGTCACTAATTATGGTGATAGCAGCTTTTATTTGTTGAGGCAGGCAACTTTTGAATCACACCAAGTGGTACTCAGTGCTTACTTATGCATGGTTCTGTGTTCAGCTCCTCCTCCTGGAGGGCTCAAAGAAATATATGTGGTGCAGAGAATAAGAGTTAAGTCAGGAGAATGCAAGGAAAGTGCCCAATATGCTGTATATTCTCTCAGTCATTTTAAAATATAACTGTTAAACACATGGATTTTGACCTAAAGAATTTTATAAGCTCTGCTTACCAAAGTTGGTAAAGTTTTCATAAGTATTTTAAAACTAAATTTAATTTCAGATCCTTTTGAAGCATTCATCATCTTTTTCTATTCGCCATGAGATCAGAAGGATTGATCTTCATAAAAGAGACTATAGCTTACTTGTTCCTGGACTTAGAAACACAATAGCACTTGATTTTCACTTCAATCAAAGTTTACTTTATTGGACAGATGTTGTAGAAGACAGAATTTATAGAGGCAAACTTTCTGAAAGTGGAGGTATGTTTCACAATTTTGACTTATTTTTAGATTTTTTTAAAGAAAGATGTTATTAAAAATTGTAAATAAGGAATTTTTGTTAATTCTTAGCCTTTGTTTCTTTCTCTCTTCTTTCATATAACTGAAATCAGGGATTCATGAATCCTTGCCAGGATATACTGGAAAGAATATCCTGTGTTTAAATTGTGGACTTTTCCATGATAATAATTATTGCTAAGCAATATTAATTATATTAGATCTGCCACAGATGAGTTGCATTTTTGTAAGTTAAAATAATTTTGATTTATTTTGTAACCATTTTGTAATGTAATTCAAGAAATTAATTTTTAAAGATAACTAATATTAATTAAATATTTTCTTTTTAACTTACAAAATTTAAACTTTATTTAAATGCTGTGATTGACAAGTTTGTTCACAGGACACATTTCACATAATCAGTGTTCGCCAGCAGTCTTACCACCAATGTGCCATTATCGCCACCAATGATCCTTGTTTTCCAACCACCATCCATACTTGCTTCTTTATCAGGCACTGATTATCTTGCTTATTACAATGTATATCTAGGAATGGTATTGCTAAAGCCATGACCTTTTTACTGAGCTCTTTACCCGTGAATCATACCAGAGGCGTTATTGCTTTCATTTAGTGAACTTATTAAATATAGCGGGTTTCTACTCAATGTTTTAACAAAGTTGTTCATGTTGATTTATTACAAATATTCAGTATTCAACCCTAACCCACCACCATTGCAACTTCTGACTACCATTACATGTACTTTTTTCCCAACCACTACTTAAGCCCCTAACAATCTAAATTATTTTAGTACTTGTTATAGCTAATTTGCTAAAAATGGTCAAGATACATGTTCTTAGAAGAAAGTTAACAAAACTTTTTAATCTCATCATTGAGCCATTGAACCATTAAGCTCTTGTATAAGAAATTACTGATATATTGTTACAAGACAGGCATTTTGACTATATATATATTGTATTGCTTGCATTGTACTATGTCTATTAATTATGATGTCCTCTTGGTATACCAGTATACAGAGTTTGAGATGTTGCTCCAGGAATCCCAAAGATTGTAACTGGGTGATAAAATGGATAAAATTGGAGTTAAAAATTTAACTGAATGGTGCCTTTGCACATGGGTGCAAACATCAGACCTTCTGGAAGAACAGGGAGATGGGGAGGGGGCATCCCCCGTCTCTTTGAAAGCCTACAGATTTCCCTTGCAAAACCTCCATACCTGAGTTTTTTTAACAGATTAATTAATTCCACTGCCCGGGTCTTGTCCGAGCAGTGGAATCTGGCTTTGCACACGGTGACTGTGGAGTATGGAGGTGTTTGGCTGCAAGGGCTCTGTTGGATGGGCCATTCCCATGACCCTGCTCTGCCACGGGTGCCCTGGAGTCAGTCTGGCTTGGGGAGTTGCAGGGTCTCACTTTGAATTAAATATTTAAAATATAAAATGACAGATTTCTTCTTGCCTAAGTGAGGATTTCCATACCAAATTGATGCAATATGTAGTCTCTCATGAAAAAGTCACATCTATTTGGTACTTGGAAAACTAGGTATTTCCAACAGTTTTAAATTTGTCCTTCATCATCTTTGAAATTTAAAAATAGTGACATTTATGCACATCTAAGGTAGCTTTGATGTGGGATTATGTGTCCTCTGAAATTATATTGTGCTAATTTAAAACCTATTAACTCTTTAGGATCAGTTGCATTATGGTTTTTTCTTTACTTTTTTATAGTTACTAAGAATAGTAACTGTGTTTTTAAACTATAAATATGTTATTTTATTTTAAACATATCTTTAAAGAAATTTTTAGCTTTCAAGTCAGATTAAGTGGTGAATTAATAAGAATTATTTGGGGGACCGGACGATAGTCCAGCATATAGGGAATCTGCCTTACACTCAGCCGATCCAGGTTTGATCCCCGGCATCCCATATGGTCCCCCAAGCACCGCCAAGTAATTCCTGAGCAAAGAGCCAGGAGTAACCCCTGAGCATCGCCGGTTGTGACCCAAAAAGCAAAAATAAATAAATAAATAAATAAGAATTATTTGTCATTATGTCATTATTGTATAATATATTTAAAAGATTTTTTTTGTATTTATTTAGTTTTGGGGCCATACTTGTTGGTGCTCAGGGCTTACTCTCTGTTCAGTGTTCATCGATCACTGCTGACCGGGCTCAGGGGACCATATGAGGTATTAAAATCAGGCCTAGGTTGGCGTGTATGCAAGGAAAGATTCTTATTTATTATATTATCTCTCCCCAATCCTTGTTGTGTATTATTAATAAGCACATTAGAAATAAATGTTGCTAATTATTGAGGGTATTAGTTGCTAATTATTTAGTATAGCTTGTTTGTCAAGCTTCAGAAAAAAAAGTAGGTCCTGCCTTTATAAAATTCAGGTTGCTCAAATATAGATACATTTTACTCCACCCTGAAGACTGACATTAAATCAGATTGCATTAATTTTAGCCAACCCATCATTATGATTTCCCCAAATCCCTTGGCTTATTAATAAAAGTTCAGAAAGTTTTTTCAACTTAAACATTGTTATTAGTCTCTTTTTAGCTATACTGAAGGACATTAATGATATTTCATTCTATTTTTATTAACTATCATCTAGATTAAGGATTGCTGTCAGGAAGATGAGTTATTCTGAATTTGGTGCCTTAGTTTCCTCTATGCTAAGAATTAATTTCTGCTTTATATTATTGAAAGTTTATATAATGTTTATGTACTTTATCCTTCTGAAAAATAGTTACTTTCTTATCACTAGTGTGTTCCTTTAATAGTACTAATGTTGATTTTCATTTTGCTCCAAACCCTATTGCTGCACCATCATTTATTTTTGTAGGTGTCAGTGCTGTTGAAGTGGTTGTAGAGCATGGTCTGGCTACCCCAGAAGGACTGACAGTTGACTGGATAGCAGGCAACATATACTGGATTGATAGCAATCTAGACCAAATTGAAGTAGCCAAATTAGATGGTTCATTAAGAACTACGCTAATAGCAGGAGCCATGGAACATCCCAGGGCCATTGCTTTGGACCCAAGATATGGGTAAGTTCTCCTTTTAAAGTCCCTAACTTAAAAATTGTTTTAATTACAAGTTTTCTTTCTGCTAGCTACTTATTTTTAAAATATTTAATATTAAATATAATTGCTTTAAAATTAATATTCAAAATGCTTAACTTTGTCCCTTAGTTGTACATGTTTACATAAAGTTGTGTGTATTTATGTATATGGTAATACAAATGATTGCGTATTTATATAAGCGTCTTTATTTTTTAAAGTTTAGCTATAGAATTGCCTACAAAGGTACTTTTCAATTATACAAATGTCTATCTTTTCTTAACATGGGCAGAAAGAGCCTTTGGAAGTGTCACCACTGATTTTGAAGCAGTAATTAATTTTTTTTTGTTTTGACCTGCCAACAAGGTGCTGTTAATTGTTTCTAATTGTTGTAAACCACAGGGCCAGTCTCTTTCAAGCAGTCACTTTGTTAATGACCTCACTCTTTATTCATTGCAAATAATCTTAGAATGAGTTAAAGAGAAAATTCAAATAAGGTTGATGGAGTACAGGGATGAGGAACTATTTAGCTGTTTAATTATGTGTCCACTTGAGCTATTTCTTCATCTTGATCCACATGGTGACGTTTCTGTCTAGTTCTTTTTTTTCTTTCTGGGTAACACCTGACTCTGCACTAAGGAATTACTCCTGCTGGTGCTCGGGGAACCATATGGGATATGGGATGCCAGGGATAGAACCCAGGTCAGCCTTGTGCAAGGCAAGTGCCCTCCCTGCTGTCCTATCAATCTTTCCCCCTTGAACTACTGCATTGTGACACGGAAGGATAATCCCAGGCAGCGGACACAGGTTCGGAAGAAGCAAGAGTTGAGTGAGGGGCCGGGAGTGTGTTGTGAGTCTGATGGATAAACCCTGGCTCCAGATACTAGGAGTGGGAAGGAGCTGAGCCAAGACTGGTGATGTTCAAGGATTTGGCTGTGGACTTCACCTGGGAAGAGTAGCAGTACTTGGATGAAGAGCAGCAGACCCTGTACTGGATGTGATAATGGAAACCTACAGTCACTTGGTTTCACTGGACATTCATTCACCGAACCAAAAGTGATCAAGTTGAAACAAAGAGCAGAGCCATGACTCACAGATCCTCCAGAGGACAGCCTCTCAGAGCCTTGAAGAAACCAAAGGAATCCCTGTAATATGGCGGCAGCCATTTTTAACATCGGGATTTCACAGGTTGTCACAGCTCCACCCAAGAGAGAAACTAGTCTCAAGCCAAGCTCATCAGAACCCTACCTTAGAGAGAAACCTATTTCACAGACACAGACGAAGCTGCTACTGGCTCTCTTGGTATGTGGCTGATCATGAGGTGTCCAGAAGGGAGGGTGGATTCAGTCCTGGGCCTGCCACCCCAATAGAGTCTCAGAAGCAGCCAAAAGAATCCCCAAAAATATGATGGCACCCATTTTCAACATCTGGATTCCACAGCTCATCAGAGCTCCACCCAAGAGAGGCCAATCTCAAGCCCAGCTCATTAGAACCCCACCCAAGATGCCTATTTCACAGCCAGAGATGTTGCTGCTACCAGCTCCCCAGTTTCTGCACAGCCTCAGTACATCAGGAAATGGAAAAACTTTGAGTGCCCACATGGCAGAACCTGGCAAGCTACCCATGTAGTATTTGATATGCCAAAACCAGTAATATTAATAGACCTCATTTTCATGACCTGAAAGAATGGTTTGAGGCTCTTTGTGTTCCTGGGTGAGCAGAGGCCCTTGGGCTGTACTAGCATGTGAACAGGGACAAATGGAGATGTTACTGGCACCCGCTTGAGCAAATTGATGAACAACGTGAAAACAAGTGAATTATGATGTTTATATCAGCTCATTTTTCTTTTTATATCAATAATAAAAAACTTTAACATAAGGTTATTTTATTGAGATAGTAGATATGTTAAAATATAATTGATATATGTGATAATACTTTTTATTAATGGTAATTATGTCAGTTGAAGTATCTATAGCTATAAAGTGAATTTGATGTTTAGTAAAACAAAGATTTATTAAGGGTTTTTACAACCAAATTTGGTATAAGACCAGAAAATACTTAACAGATTTTTTTCTTTGCTTCTTGGGTCACACCCAGTGATGCTCAAGGGTTACTCCTGGCCCTTTTGTTCAGGAACTACTACTCCTGGCAGTGCTCGGGGGACCATATGGGATGCTGGGGATCAAACCCAGGTTGGCTGCGTGCAAGGCGAATGCCCTACCCACTGGACTATCTCTCGACCCCCTTAACAGATTTTTTTCAAATGACAGAGTTACCTTCTCATTTTGTTCTTGGTTTATAAATGTTAGCAGTAGAAAGAGAAAAAAATAAAAAAAAATTGTCCATTAGAAAATAAAAAGTGTTCATCTCTGAACTTAATTTCCTAAATTCAGTTTCAAAACTTTTATTTTCAATTAGCTAAAATAATTGTTTCTTTGCTTGTTGAAAAGGGATTGTTGGTTGATTTGTCCATTAGAGACACAGAAGCAGTGCTCTTCTTATACTTGGGAATCCATACTTTGCTTGGATTAAAACTGTATGCCAGGCTGCTGAGTGACCACTAAGACCCCATTTTAAACACACTGAATTAAGAAAGGAGAAGTACCTTTCTCAATTTAAAAGCAGCATTTTTTTGGTGTGGTTAATTTAGATAGAGCTACTTATACTTGGGCTAAAGTTTATTTCAATCAGTTGTCTTATAGTAATGTCTGTGTAAAAATGAGTGCACGTTCAGAAAAATATCTTATACTTCCTTTAGGATTCTGTCAAAATGATAGGACTCATACACGTAAACATGCTATTGGCAGTTGTAGACATTTTCCTTTATCCCCAGGATGCTTTCTTTCCCAATGCTTTTGCTTTGTTCCCCTCAGCAATCACAAATTGCCCAGCCAAGGAAGATGTTACAACAATGTACAATTTTAAAAAAGATATTATGTTTCGGTAATCTTAATTTATATTTTGTTAATTGCTTTATAAATCCAAAAAATGTATTGTGTAAAGAATTGTGGAAAAGAAGAAAGGAAATAAGCTCTCTTTAATTCGTACTAGTCCAGGAAGATGAGTGAAAGATAGAAGTTAGCCAGGAGGAAGTTGAGCATTGTGTAGAAGCGCAGCAAAGGATGTTTGTGTGTCGTCAGTTCCTTGGCCACCCTCTCTAGTTGTTTCTGGCCCGAGATTAAGAAATTAATATTTTGGGAAATTTGCTCTCTGTTTCTTCCATTTAAATACAAAAAATTAAAGAAGCTATGCAGCGTAGCTAGTACAGGCTTCCAAATTGGCAATCCACATGTGATATATTTGCCTTGCCTTCCAGAACACTTTTGATTTATTTGAAAAAGTTCCCAAAATTTAAATTGTTCAAGACTTTTTTTTATGTAACTCTGAATTTCTAATGTTTTAGAAACTGGGAAATCTGGCAACAAAAACTAAAGAGGTGTCTGGACCTTTTGGCCTAGAGGAGTGCTGTCTAATTTACATCATTGATACTGTGCCAATATCACTCTTTAGATTTATAAAATTTGTTAAAGTTGGATCTCTTATCTTTAATGATAAATTAGCTTTTATAACAGTCTATTTTTGAGGTTACAAATGTACTTCTGAGGGCTCAGCAATAGCAGAGTGGGGAGGGCGTTTTCTGCAAGCACCCACCTGGGATCTATCCCAGGCATGCCATATGGTCCCCCAGCATAATTACTCATGCAGAGCCAGAAGTAGCCCCTGAGCATATCCAGGTGTAACCCAAAAAAGCAAAAAAAAAATATTGCCGATCCTTCTTATAAAAGTGGTAGTTTGTTATCAAAAGTAGTTTTACCATCAGTAGAAATTACTACTGATTTGGAAGTTTTACCGTAAGACCAATCTTAGTTGTAGCAACATGTTCAACCGTTTTTGTAGGGAAAATTATTTTTCTGGAGAAGAATCATGAATACTAAGTTGAATAGGAAGCCTTTAAATGTCCCCAATTTACAGGCATCATATACAATAAATGTCAAAACCAAAGTCAGTATTTGAAACCTTCAAAAAATGTTCTAACCAAACAGTTTTGCTTTTCTAGGAGCTGAAGTTTGAGTCTCCACAGATTTGAACTAAAACTCATTTAGAACAAACTCATATAATAGTTTGGAAATATTAAATTTCAGAGGGAAGTAAAGTAAAACATATACGACCTATAAATTTTTAATTGAAAATAATACAAGTGGTCCTATAATATGAAAAGGATCCCCAGATATATAGCATCGTCTAAGAGTTTAAAGGTTAGAAAACTAGTTAGTCACTAAGCAAAGCTTGAAAATGGCTTTACAATGTTTGAGGCAGTAAATTATTAATTAATTTATTAATTATAAGATTCATAATTACAGAAGTATTTTAAAATTAAAGCACTAACACTTGTAAAATTATTTCTGGCACAAATGATTAAAATTCAGATGATACTTCTAGTTCTCTCAATAATAGAAAGTAATTGAAAGTTTGATGTTTCCTTGTTGGAATATAGTGAGTATTTCTATTACTAGAAATTATTTGGTGCTGGAGCAATAGTACAGCTGGTAGTGTGTTTGCCTTGCATGTGGCCAAACCGGATTCCATCCCCAATATCTTATATGGTCCCCCAAGTACCACCAGGAGTAATTCCTGAGTGCAAAGGCAGGACTAACTCCTGAGCATTGCAGGGTGTAATCACAAAAGAGAAAAAAAATTACTTTACGGGAGGAAAACAGATTACTTTTTAGAGCACTAATATGATTGTGATTTATGTAAACAGCTTTACATAAACACAGTTTATCGATTACATTTTAAAACATGAAATAAGTTTTATTTTTTATATTTTAAGTAAGTTTTAAGATATTTTCAGATTTTAATACATTGGACCTATCATAATCTAGAACAGATATAAAAAAGAACAGAATGAAAGTCATACTGAGCACTAAGCTTCAAATCAATCTAAGCATAATAAAAGGAACACTAAAATACTTTTTTTCAAACTTAATTCACTACATTAGTATCATACCATCAATGAGATATAAAATTCCCATTATTTCTCATATTATCCATGGTAAATTAATGTATATCAAATTCATTAGTGTCCCAAATGCCCCAAATACTTCTTCTGCTTTTTCTCCACTTTAAGATAAAGCCGCTAGAATATTTTCAAAGAAATACGTTTACCTTTCCTACTAAAGATAATACATTACCTTTCCTATTAACTTTTCATGCATTCTAATAGTAAGCATTGTTGTATTCAGGTTTATGAAATGCTTACTAGTTTTGTGTTTAGAAATGTAATCATCAAAATATTAAATACACCAATACATATCATGAATATTCTTTCTGAATTCATTTAATTCTAAAGACACAAGAACATATTTTACAAAGCAAAGTGTGCAATAAAATGTGCCCAAAGGGAAAGGATATAAAATTTGTTTATAGTAACAAAAATAAAGAATTTGAACCAGCCATTTGCACCCTCAGCATAGCTGAGAAGGGAATACTCATAACATAAAAAAAGAAAACAGTCATCACAAAAATGTTCCTACAAAGAACAAATCCAGTTCTTTGTGACCCTTCTAACAAATTCTCCCAAAACATTTTGAATAAATATTTAGTTTCCCCAACATCAAACTCACTGGCCTTCATTTTATACTATCGACATTTGACCCAGCATTGCCACATACCTTCAATGCTCAGATTTACTCTCCAGCGACATATATTTCAGGGTGTTAAATTAAAACTCTTCAAGAGGAGCCATTTTTCTTTTGTTCTTTTTTTAAGCAGTACACTCATATCTAAGGTGACCTGAGAGAGTACTTAAATCTACTCTAGTCATAAAGTCTACTATTACAGAGAAACAAGCATTAGGTAGTTCAGAATCCACAGGACATTCACTTTAATGTTGAACTTTCATTGCATTTATTTTGGTGTAAGTGCACAGCATCTTCATGTAACATTGCTAGTATTTCATTTTCATTTATCTTAATAAATGGACTCTGCTATAACAATTACAATTGGTGAAAGAAGAAAGAGCAATTTTGAAGATTAAGCAAAACATCCAAATAAAATTTCAATTTCCTTTGGAATTGCTTTAAATAAAACTAATAATGATTTTTATTTTAGAAGAACTAAAGGCATAAATTAAAAATAAAATTATAAATAAATTACTTTATTGGGACAAAACAATTTATTTTTTGCACTTTCTGCAGCTTGAACTGATAGACGACAATGACTCTTTCATGTAATGTACAAATTTTTCATGGTCCATTGACCCAATTTTATCCTCATAGAGACTAAGCCCTAAATGCAACAACTGTAGAATCAGTAGACTGTTACCGCTTTTAAAAAGCAATTGTAGCAGAACATTTCCATATATTCCATGAGAAGGGAATATTCAGTCAGTATATTTGAAGAAATCTCTCAATCATCAAATACTAATGCTTTTTTAGGGGCTGGATCGATAGCACAGCAGGTAAGTCATTTGCCTTGAATGCTGCTTACCCAGGTTTGATCTCTGGCATCCAATATGGTCCTACTAGCATCACCAGGATTAATTCCTGAGTTCAGAGCCAGGAATAAACCCTGAGCATCACTGGGTGTTGCCAAAGAAAAAAGAAATACTAATACGTTTTAACCATGAAAAAAGTAAAGGGGACATTTATTATTTTAAAACTATCACTTTGCAGTTATCAAAAAAGTACTTAGAAATTTCAGAAGGAATGATCCTTGAAAGCAATTTTGAAAATTAATTATATACTATTCTGTGACAAACTTATAGATACCTATAGGTTTGAAAACATCATTTAATAATAAAAAGTGGTAAAATCTCCTAACTGAATAATGGAAAATTAAAACCACAGAAACCATTCAGGAAGACACAATTTGACAAAAAAAAAATCTAACAATATCACTGTTGATTTTCATGATATACTGTATACATATATGTAGTAAAATACTTGTTCTAAGCTATATTTATACCATTCCCGCTAAGATACGGTCAATACACAAAATGTAACAAAAAAGTTTAAAGAAAAATTTGTATGCATCCTAGAGCTTCACCAAATATTACCTTCTAATTTACTGTTTTTATATTTTCCCATCCATTGCTTTATATAACATAGTCCAGTTTCTGGCATATAAACAATCTGTGCTTTGCCCATTGTTCTTGTATATGTATACTTGATACCAAAACTACGGAAATTACTAAAACTGATGATGAAGTGAAAACTATCTTTATATGAATCATTACTGAAGATACAGTTTATGAGATCAGTTGAACATGATGACTCATTCCTCTGAATAGTTTATTACGTGATTCATTCTTACTTTATAAAATTAATCTACCTTCACATGCATGCTGTCATAATATTTAAGTCTATATTATCAATTTATACCGCTCTTTCTATTCATTTCTTTAAAAGTTAAAGGGAGTTTTATATACCAAATGTTATCTAAATTTCAAAAATAAGTACAGTAGAAAAATATAAATAGGGCCGGAGCGATAGCCCAGTGGGTAGGGCGTTTGCCTTGCACGCGCGGCCTCTGCTGGCCTGGGTTCGATCCTCGGCATCCCATATGTTCCCCTAAGCACCACCAGGAGTAATTCCTGAGTGCAGAGCCAGGAAGTAACCCCCTGAGCGTCGCGGGTGTGACACAAAAAAACATAATATATATATATATATATATATATATATATATATATATATATAAACCACTTAATTCTAGTTACCATGTCTTAAATTATTTATGTCTATTACCAGGTATAACCACCAAACCAGTGTATCCTGTTGCCATTTATATTTAAATATTTAATTATTTTAAATGTGGTTTTATTTAAAAAATTTTAAGACCCAAAGACATAGTACAGAGGATAGGATGCATGCCTCACACGCTGCTGACCAGGGTTTGATCCCCAGAATACCATGTAGTCCAATGAGAACTGTGAAGAGTGATTCGCTGAGTAAGCTATGATAACCAATGGGTTTGTTCAAAAGTCAGAATAACAGAAAAAAAGAAAGAAAGCTTGAAGGTAAAGCTCTAAAAAAGATTTATCAATTCATCACCATGATATAAATTATATATATATATATATATATATATATATATATATATACATATACCTGAGTGTCAGTTGAACTATTGTCAACTGACAACAGTATGTTGTCACGGAATAGTCTCCTAAAAGGACTCTAGATCATGAACATTTTTTCATAACTATACTTCAGTGTTATGTTTATAATTAAACCATTAGTAAATGTGGTTATTTTTAATATAAATGACTAGACTTAAACACTGTTAACTTCATATTTCTTAAATTACAAAATAACTTTAATTTTATTAAAATGTATATTCTAGAAAAATTTGGCGAATTAAGATCTATAATTATAAGGTTCTGCCATCTGTATTTTTCCCTTAAGTGAGGTATACGGCAATAAAAAATAAATCACTGCAGAGCCTGGCAAGCTACCTGTGTCATATTTGATATGCCAAATACCAGTAACAATTATAGTCCTCATTCCCATGACCTCATGAAATGGTTTGAGGCTCTTTATGTTCCTGGAGCAAGCAGATGCCCTTGGGCTCTACTAGCATGAGACAGGACATATGGAGATGTTACTGGTGCCTGCTAGAGCAAATCCATAATGAACAGGAAGACAGTGATACAGTGAGAGTGATACAGTTATATATATATATATATATATATATATATATATATATATATATATATATATATATCCAAGATCAGGCAAAACATGTACTAGTAGGTCTTGTCAATAGGTGAAATCAATCACAAACACATGAGAGTCAGAAGTTAGGTAAAACAGAGAAGGAAACAGTGTGCTAATAATCATTGAAAATGACAATACCAGCCTAGAACTGAGCATTGAGTATAGGCAAAGGGTACACATAATAACCACCAAATGTATGTATTTCAATCCACAATGCATAAAAGAAGTGAGAGAGAGAGAGAGAGAGAGAGAGAGAGAGAAGAGGGGCAAAGTGCCTTCCATAAAGGCAGGCTAGGGGAGGGGGGGAAACAGGGGACACTGGTGGTGGGAAATGGGCAGTGGTGGAGGGATGGGTGCTGGAACACTGTGTAACTGAACCCAAACATGAACATCTTTGTAATTGTATATCTCACAGTGATATAATAAAATATTTAAAAAGAAAATAATATTTATCACCAGGACTTAACACTGACAAATATTTAGTTCCTTATAATGTTATCTAGTACTCCAGACCCTTGTTTTTTCCCTACTCAAATCTCTATACACCCCATTGTCTTTTACTACAAAAAGCAGCTCTGTCTATTGATTACCAGTATGTTTTGACTTATTTTTTCATATTTCTGTCTTTGTTTTTTTTTTTTTATTTACTCATGTGAAATCAAGGAGTTGAATGTTATATATTGGTAAAAAAGCAGATCTGAAAGCAGCAAGATCAAAGAAGGAAATCACATACAAAGGAGCATCCCTGAGATTTACAGCAGACTTCTCAGATGAAACACTCCAAGCCCGAAAACAATGGTGGGATATAGTGAAAAGACTCAATGAACTCCAGGCCTCACCAAGAATTCTTTACCCAGCTAGACTTACTTTCAGATGCGAAGGAAAGATACAAAACTTCATGGATAAACAACAACTCAAGAAATTCATAGACTCAAAACCAACTCTAAAAGAAGGATTGAAGGGTCTATTGTAAAATAAGACAACCCAAAACCACAACAACGTTAAACAGAAAGATGGCACAAAATCCAATGACAATAATCTCGCTCAACGTCAACGGTCTAAATGCACCAATTAAGAGACACAGGGTGGCAAAATGGATTAAAAAACTGAATCCAACATTCTGCTGCCTACAAGAAACACATCTGAATAACCAGAGCAAACATAGACTCAAAGTCAAAGGCTGGAAGACCATTCTCCACGCAAACAACCCCTCCAAAAAGGCGGGTGTGGCCATACTCGTATCTGACAATATAGATTTCAGGCTGAAAAAGATCAAAAGGGACAATGAAGGCCATTTCTTAATAATTAAGGGGTATGTTTACCAGGAAGAAATCACACTGCTAAACATATATGCCAAGCGAGGGGTCAGCAAAATATTAAAACGACTATTAATAGACCTCAAAGAAGACATTAACAGTAGCACAATAATAGTCGGAGATTTCAACACTGCCTTATCGACTATGGATAGATCGACAAGGCTGAAACTCACCAGGGAAATACTGGACCTGAAGGAAGAAATAGAAGAAAGAGAGCTGGTTGATATATACAGGGCTTTTCATCCCAAAAAAGCTGAATACACTTTTTTTTCCAGTGCACATGGAACATACTCCAAGATAGACCATATACTGAGCCACAAAGCATACCTCAACAAAATAAAAAAGATTGAAATTGTGTCGACTATCTTTTCAGATCACGATGCACTGAAAATAGTAGTGAACCATACACAGAAGCAGGGAGCTAAACCAAACACCTGGAAACTAAACAGCTCACTGCTGAACAACAAATGGGTCATAGAAGAAATCAAACAGGAAATCAAAAGATTCTTAGAAACAAATGACAATGAAGATACCAACTATCAGAACCTGTGGGACACAGCAAAAGCTGTATTAAGAGGAAAGTTCATAGCTCTGCAAGCATTCATCAGAAAAGAAGAAAGGGCCCATATAAATAACCTGACCTCACAGCTGAAAATATTAGAAAAAGACCAACAAGGGAAGCCCAACCCAGGCAGAAGGAAGGAAATAGTGAAACTTAGGGAGGAAATCAACGACCTGGAAACCAAAAAAACAATCCGAAAGATTAATGAAACCAAGAGCTGGTTTTTTGAAAAATTAAACAAGATCGACAAGCCACTGGCAAGACTTGTAAGGACAGGGAAAGAGAGAACCCAAATAAACAGAATCAGAAATGAAAAGGGTGACATCACAACAGAAAAAACAGAAATACAAAAGATCATCAGAGGTTATTTTGAGAACCTGTATGCCACAAAACATGAGAACCTAGAAGAAATGGATAAATTCCTGAAGTCCTATAACCTCCCACGATTGAAACAAGAAGACCTCCAATACCTAAATAAGCCTATCACCATCGGGAAATTGAAACAGTAATTAAAAGTCTGTCCAAACACAAAAGCCCAGGTCCAGATGGGTTCACTGGCGAATTCTACCAAACCTTTAAGGAGGACCTACTGCCAGTCCTGTTCAAGCTCTTCCAGGAAATAGAAGAAACAGAAACACTCCCAAACAACTTCTACGAGGCGCATATCACCCTGATACCCAAAGCAGGGAGAGACAATACAAAGAAGGAAAATTACAGACCAATCTCCTTGATGAACACAGATGCTAAGATCTTCAACAAAATACTAGCAAACAGAATCCAAAGACTCATCAAAAAGATCATACATCATGACCAAGTAGGATTCATCCCGGGAATGCAAGGATGGTTCAACATTCGCAAATCAATCAACATAATACATCACATCAATAAGAGAAAAAATAAAAACCATATGGTCCTATCGATAGATGCAGAAAAAGCATTTGACAAGATCCAGCACCCATTCATGATTAAAACCCTCCAGAAAATGGGAATTGAAGGAAGCTTCCTCAAGATAGTCAAAACCATCTACCAAAAGCCCACAGCGAGTATCATTCTCAATGGGGAAATATTGAAATCCTTCCCCTTAAGATCAGGAACACGACAAGGTTGCCCTCTCTCACCTCTTTTATTCAATATAGTACTGGAGGTACTCGCCATAGCAATCAGAGAAGAAAAGGACATTAAGGGCACCCAGATAGGCAAGGAAGAAATCAAGCTATCATTATTTGCAGATGACATGATATTATACCTAGAGAACCCTAAACTCTCGACCCAAAAACTCTTAGAAACAATAGATAGGTATAGTAGAGTGGCAGGGTACAAAATCAATACCCAAAAGTCGGTGGCTTTCCTATACACAAATAACGAAAGAGAA
This sequence comes from Cryptotis parvus, assembly GCA_021461705.1. Taxonomy (NCBI): domain Eukaryota; kingdom Metazoa; phylum Chordata; class Mammalia; order Eulipotyphla; family Soricidae; genus Cryptotis; species Cryptotis parvus. The sequence continues at coordinate 256,240 of JAJIBD010001004.1, read as the reverse complement.
GAAAGGGATATTAAGAAATCGATTCCATTCACAATTGTGCCACAGAAAATCAAATACCTAGGAATCAGCTTAACCAAGTGTGTAAAGGATCTATACAAAGAGAACTACAAGACACTGCTTCAAGAAATAAAGAGGACACGAGGAAATGGAAACACATTCCCTGCTCATGGATGGGGAGAATTAACATTGTTAAGATGGTAATACTCCCTAGAGCTTTGTACAGATTCAATGCGGTTCCTATAAGGATTCCCATGACATTCTTTAAAGAAATTGACCAAACACTTCTGAAATTCATATGGAATAATAAGCCCCCACGGATAGCTAAAGCAATCCTTGGGAAGAAGAAGATGGGAGGCATCACCTTTCCCAACCTCAAACTGTACTACAATGCAGCAGTAATTAAAACAGCGTGGTACTGGAATAAAAACAGACCGGTGGACCTATGGAATAGAGTTGAGTATCCTGACACCCACCCTCAAAGACATGATCAGTTAATCTTTGATAAAGGTGCAAAGAGTCCAAACTGGAGTAAGGAAAGCCTCTTCAACAAGTGGTGCTGGGAAAACTGGACAGCCACATGTAAAAAAATGAATTTGGACCTGTGTCTAACACCTTGCACAAAAAATCAGTTCAAAATGGATTAAAGATCTCAATGTCAGACCTGAATCCATAAAGTATGTTGAAGAAAATATAGGAAAAACCCTCCACGACATCGATGCTAAAGACATCTTCAAAGGTGAAGCACCATTAACAAAGCAACTAGAAGAAAATATAAATATATGGGACTACATGAAACTGAAGAGCTTCTGCACCTCGAAAGAAACAGTGACCAAGATAGAAAGACAGTCGACGGAATGGGAAAGAATATTCACCCAATACCCATCTGATAAGGGGTTAATATCCAGGATATATCAGGCACTGGTACAGCTATATAAAAAAAAACAGCCAACCCCATTAGAAAATGGGGAGAGGGAGATGAACAGAAACTTTGACAAGGAAGAAATCCGAATGGCCAAAAGGCATATGAAAAAATGCTCATCATCACTAATCATCAGAGAGATGCAAATCAAAACAACAATGAGATATCACCTCACACCACAGAGAATGGCCCATATCCAAAAGGGTAAAAGCAACAAGTGCTGGCGTGGATGTGGGGAAAAGGGGACTCTCATACACTGTTGGTGGGAATGTCGACTTGTACAACCTTTCTGGAAAACAATATGGACATTCCTCCAAAGACTAGAAATTGAGCTCCCCTTTGACCCAGCCATACCGCTCCTGGGAATATACCCTGGAAAGCCAAAAACGCACAGTGGAAACACAATCCGCACTTTTATTTTCATAGCAGCACTGTTCACAATAGCCAAAACCTGGAAACAACCAGTATGCCCGAGAACTGATGACTGGATAAAGAAACTGTGGTACATCTACACGATGGAATACTATGCAGCTGTCAGAAAAAAATGAAGTTATGAAATTTTGCTATAAATGGATGGATATGGAAAGAATCATGTTGAGTGAAATTAGTCAGAAGGAAAGGGAGAGACATAGAATGACTGCATTTATTTGCATGGCATAAATATACTAGGTGATCTTACCAAAAGTGGAAATTACCACAAGCGTGTGGGAGTCAGAGGTTGGTTTAGATAGAGAAAGGAACATGAGTGAATAAATGTCTAAAGTTCTGATGCTAACATAGAACTGAGCATTAAGGACAGACAAAAAATGCAAATGATGGCTTCTAAGTGTATCGTAGTGCAACCCACAATGTGTGGGAGAAGGAGGAGAGAGAGAGGGAGAGGAGAGGAGATAAAGAACCTGCCATTTAGGCGGGATGTGGGAGGGGGAGGGAATTGGGGACATGGGTGGTGGCTGAGGGGCACTGGTGGAGGGCGGGGTGCTGGAACACTGTCTTACCGAAACCCCCAAGCGTGAGCAACGTTGTAATTGTATATCTCACGGTGGTATAATAAAATGTAAAAAAAAAAAAAGCAGATCTATCCAGTTTTTCCATATCCAACTTCTACTTGCATGCTATGTAATTCTAGTCAAGCAATTTTATTTAGTTGTATTTCATAGTTTTTATGCAGTCCATCAACTCTTACTTAAAGTATACCAGCACCACACTCATACTTTTGACAGCTTTCTAGAGTTCGTCAATTTAACTACCTGACATACCATATCCTTGCCTTGGGTTAATTATACAAACATGTATGTGAGTCCATATTATCACATTTAATAAAATTCTGAAAAATTGGGCGGAGCGATAGCCCAGCAGGTAGGGCGTTTGCCTTGCACGCGGCCGGTCCATTTCGGCCAGGGTACGATTCCCGGCATCCCATATGGTCCCCCAAGCACCGCCAGGAGTAATTCCTGAGTGCAGAGCCAGGACTGAACCCTGAGCATTGACAGGTATAACCCAAAAAGCAAAAATAAATAAATAAATAAATAAATAAATAAAATGAAATTCTGAAAAAATTATACTTACAAAATCCCCAATATAAAAAACTTCATTCTCCCTCTTCTACCCACCATAGCTCTGTTACAGGCATACATACATACTATTTCTTAATAAATAGATTACTAAACTCCATCAAAAATGGATGGATTACTAAAATCCATCAAAATGCTATTCCCCACAAAATGAATTTTCTATTCATTTGACTTTTCATGTTTATGATTTTTTATTTAAATTTTTGGTTTATCTGCTCATTTCTTTTCTTACCTATCTTTAAGATTCCATGTAAACATTTCCGCTCATGAATGTACTTCCCATGATCACCTTCCCTAATTGGTCTCTCACGTGCTATTCTCCCTCAGAATATTCAAAGTATTCCAAAAGCTAGAATTATGTAACCATATTATTAGTCTGTTTCTTCAAAACCTATTGCTACATGAATATAGATTATCTATAGACATCTCCTGCTTCTTCTTCGGAGCTTTTCATCTAGCATAGATGAACACTTGGTAAATATTTGTGAAGTAAATGACTGAAACAATACATTATTTCTTTTTTATTAGAATCCTATTTTGGACAGATTGGGATGCTAACTTTCCACGCATCGAATCTGCATCTATGAGTGGTGCTGAGAGAAAAACCATCTACAAAGACATGAAAACTGGGGCTTGGCCTAATGGATTGACAGTGGACCACTTTGAAAAAGGATAGTTTGGACAGATGCCAGGTTTTAAATTTAAAATTATTTTGTTAAGATATGATTTCTGTCTCTATGATAATGCTTTCCTTGATTTTTCTCAGTTTAAAAGAATGATGTAAAATGTATGTGTCACTTATACTTGTACACATTGATTGCTATATTTAGTTGGTTTGCTATTTTGTTGGGGATGTTCTATTATTTCCCATTTTAGCAAATTATATTAATGCATAATTTATATAATAATTTGTGCATAATTTCAATAATATGACAATAACACTGTATTCTATGAACAAGTTTGAAAATACTTAATTTATTTTTTTAGGTCAGATGCTATTTATTCAGCCCTCTATGATGGAACAGAAATGATAGAAATAATTCGAGGTCATGAATATCTTTCTCATCCTTTTGCCGTATCTCTCTATGGGAGGTGAGGTATATTGGACAGATTGGAGGACCAATACATTGTCCAAAGCCAATAAGTGGACAGGGCAGAATGTCAGTGTGATTCAGAAAAACAAGTGCACAGCCATTTGATCTTCAGATATACCATCCCAGTCGTCAGCCACAAGGTAATTGTTTAGATAGAATTAATCTCTACAAAAGCATATTTTTATTCTGATCAAATATATTTAACTTTTCTTTCTTTTTTTTTCTATTTGGGTCACAATGTTAAAGGGTTACTCCTGGCTCTAGGAATTGCTCCTAGAGGTGCTTGGCGCACCCATATGGAATGGCAGAGAGTTAGCCCAGGTTTGCCGTGTACAAGGCAAACATCCTACAACTATAGTAGCACTCTAGCCTCAAGACTTTTCAAACAACATAATACACTATTAACAGTTATAAACTCCTAAAATAGTATTTAGGGGGAAGTCATTTTATTTTCTATTATAGTTTATATATTTATATTTCCTTTTTTGCCATGAGAATAAAGAAACTTTAAAAAATAATCATTTTATATTGTTATCAATGTTTTATTAACATCCATTGTTATTGTTCCAATACAAATATCCTGAGGGAATTCTAACATGGTTTTGGATTTAGTTTTTATTACATAGCATACTTATTAAATTGAGAAGAAATACCAAGAATATTCTTATTTCAGATGCCAAATAAAAATTGTCAGATACTCTCATGATTGGAAGTTGTGAGCAAGAAATGATACCCCATCAATCTGATTTTCCTCTTTTTAAGAGAATAGTCACATGGATAGAAAAAATAATTCACCTAAAATGTATATAGGCACAGTTGATTAAAAAATAGTACATGCATTAGGGGAGTGAGGGATGATAGGATGATAAAGAAATTTTTAAATGTTTTGACTCTCGTTTGTCTAATTATTTTCTTATTCCAAATATGAAACAGAGAACATGAAAGAATATTATAGAAAGGGTCACCTTTCCTGTGAAAGGTCAGATGGTATTTTAAGCTTTGAGGGCCGTGTGTTCTATTCTATAACTCTTTATCTTTGCTCTTGTAAAGTGAAAATGGTTGGATGAGAGAAGCAAGTGTTTGTGTTCTCAATAAAAATTTATTTATGGACATTGGCATCTGAATTTTATCACATTTCAAAGAACAAGCATATATTAATATTTAATTTATTTCTCCTATTATTTTTGAACTCACATTTTTGAGGATTTATCTTTTTTAAATTTTTTATTATACTACTGTGATAAATATAATTTCAAAGGTGTTTATAATTGGTTCTCGGTCATACAGCATTCTAGCACCCATCCCTCCACCAGTGTCCCATTCCTACCACCAATGTCCCCACATTCCACCCCACCCACCCCCCAGCCTGTCTCTATAGTAGGCACCTATTATTTTCCTATCTTTCTCTTTGTCTGTCTCTGTATCTCTCTCTTTCTTGTATTTTACACATTGTGGCTTGCCCTACAGACATTTAGGGTTTATCATGTAAGTCTCTTTGTGTATATTCAATGGTGAATTCTAGTCTGACATTACCATTACCCACACTTAGTAAAACAATCATATATATTTATATCCCATTGATGAGTGCAGTCATTCTATATCTGTCCTTTTCCTTATGACTATTTTCATTCATCATGATAGTTTCCATGTATATTCATTTGCACGTAAATTTCATAATTCTATCTTTTGTGACAGCTGCATAGTATTCCATTGTGTAGATGTACCACAGTTTCTTTAGCCAGTCCTCTTTTCTTGAGCACTTAGGTTATTTCCAGATTCTGGCTATTGTGAATAGAGCTGCAATGAATAACAATGTACAGATAGTGTTCAGCTATGTGTTTTTGGGTTCCCTGGGTATGTACCAAGATTGGTATTGCTGGGTCAAATGGGAGCTCAATATCCAGTTTTCAGGATAAATGTCCATATTGTTTTCCAGAAGGGCTGGACAAGTTGGCACTCCCACCAACAGTGATTAAAATCCCATTTTCCCCCAGCAACCACACCAGCACAGTTGTTCTTGCTGTTTTGGGCATGTGCCAGTCTCTGTGGTGTGAGATGATACTTTATATTTGTTTTGATTTTAATCTCCCTAATGCAAATAAGGGACCACTTTTTCATATGCCTTTTAGCCATTCAATTTCTCTTTTTGGGAAGCTTATGTTCATTTATTCTCCCCATTAAGTGAATGTGTATTTGAAATACTGGGCACCCTGGAATGAACCCAATGCATGCAGAGCCTGGCAAGCTACCCATGGTGTATTCGATATGCCAAAAACAATAACAATAATGGACCTAATTACCAATTAATGTGGATGTTACCTGCACCTGCTCGAGCAAATCGATGAACAATTGGAAGACAGTGATATTTGAGAGTGTGTTTCAGGATATTCAGTTCGATTTCATAGGTCTTCCGGTCTGTCTCTATACCAATACCATGCCATTTTAATTAACTACTTTGCAGTAGAGTTTAAGGCTGGTGAAAGGGATATCTCCCATCTTTTTTCCCATGGGTTGCTTTAGCTATTTATGGGGGTTTATTATCCATGCAATTTCAGGAGTGTTTGGTCAATTTCTTTGAAGAACATCATGGGTATCTTATTATAGGGACTGCATTTAATCTGAATAAAGCTCTAGGGAGTATTATAATTTTGATAATGTTAATTTTTCCAATCTATGAGCAGGGAATGTGTCTCCATTTCCTCAGTCCCCTTATTTCGTGAACTAGTGTTTTGTAGTTTTCTTTGTAGAGATCCTTTTCTAGATATTTGACTTTCTGTGGCACAACTGTGAATGAGATATTTCTTTAATATCCTTTCTTCTCTTTGGTTATTTTCATATAGGAACGCCATTGGCTTTTGGGTATTGATTTTGTACCCTGCCACTCTACTCTAGGGATCAATTATTTCTAGGAGCCTTTTGGTATAGAGTTTAGGGTTTTCTAAGTATAATATCATGCCATCTGCAAATAGTTACAGCTTGGCTCTTCCTTTCCTATCTGGACGCCCTTAATGTCTTTTTTCTTCCCTGATTGCTATGGCTAGTACTACGAGTACTATATTAAATAGAAGTGGTGAGAGTGGACAGCTTTCTTGTGTCCCCTATCTTAGGGGGAGGCTCTTAGTTTTCCTTCATTGAGAATGCTTTCTGTGGGCTTTTAGTAGATGGCTTTGATTATATTGTGGAAGGTTCCTAAATTCCCATTTTAGTGAGAGTTTTTAGCATGAATGAGTGTTCGATCTTGTCAAATGCCTTCTCTGCATCTATCGATACGATCATATGTTTTTTTATTTTTTTTCTTATTTATATGATGTAGTATGTCAATTGACTTGCAGATGTTGAACCATCCTTGCATTCCTGGAATGAATCCTACTTGGCCATGGTTATAATCTTTTTTGATGACTGTGGATTCCATTTGCTAGTATTTTATTGATGATCTAAGCATCTGTATTCATCAGGGGATTGGTCTTTAGTTTTCCTTTTTTCGTGATTTCTCTGTCTGCTTTGGGTTTCCAGGACATATGTGCCTTGTAGAAGCTATTTGGGAGTGTTTCTGTTTCTTCTATTTCCTGGGAGAGCTTGAAAAGTACGGGGAGTAGGTCCTCTTTAAAGGTTTGGTAGAATTCACTGGCGAATCTCTCCGAACCTGGGCTTTTTTTTTTGTGGAGACTTTTGATTACTGATTACATCTCTCAATGGTGATAGGTTTGTTGAGGTACTCAAACCTTGTGGCAGCCTTGGAAACCTATAGGAATTCAGGATTTTGTCCATTTCTTCTAGGTTTCTTGTTTCATGGCATGCAGATGCTCATAGTAATCTGATGATCTTTTGAATTTCTGTGTTTTTTGTTGTGACGTCCTCTTTTTTCAGGCAGGTAGTGAAAGTGGTAGAGCCCTGGGGCTCGGAAGAAAGTGAAACTATTTCTCCTAGTATTTTTAAAAATACATTTACTGTAGTTTTCTGATGCATAGTCAAATATTTATATGAAAAAACTAACTATGGGAAGTTAACTCTGTACACTTTCCTCTGTGTTACATTGGTTATTGAGTCCTGTAAGAACAACAAGAGTTTTAGTTGAAGTTGAAACTTGGAGAGTCATTCAAAAAATAGTAGTTTAACTCTAGGAAGACAAATGTGATTTACTGGGGATCTTGCAGAAAATAAAATGAGGAAAGAGCTTAGCAGAGAAGTATTAAAATTTAAAGAGGAACCCAAATAAAATTGCTGAGATGAATTGATCGATAGATTTCAGAAACAAAAGAAAAAACAAAATTATAAAGAAGAAAATTAAGGTAGCATTGGCCAGCAGATATACTCATAGAAAAAAGCTAAGAAAAATAAAGAGATTGTATATATTTATTAGATTTGGGTAACTATTTAATTTTGGATACCCATTTAAATATTGCATTATAGGACCATTAGATACACAATTACAAAGATGTTCATGTTTAGATTTCCATCATACAGTGCTCCAGCACACATCTCCCCATTAGTGCCCACTTCCTACCACCAATAACCCCAATTCCTCCCCTCCTCTCCTAGCCTGCCTCTATGGCAGGTTCTTTATCTCTTTCTCTCTCTCCCTCTCTCTCTCTCTCTCTCTCTCGTCTTACAAATTGTGGATTGCAATATATACATTTAGGGTTATCCAGTGCATCTTTTTGCCTATATTCAATGCTCAGTTCTAGGCTGGTATATCATTTTCGATGATAATTAGCACACTGTTCCCTTCTCACGCTTACCTAACCTCTGACTACCACACACTTGTCAAAGATTCCACATTTGACAAGACCTCCTGATTCATGTTTTGCCTGACCTTATATATTGGTATCATAATATATGTAGGTATATATATATACATGTATATATGTATATATAATATATATACATGTATATATGTATATATACATATATACATGTATATTTTTATGTCATGCAAATAAATGTTAATTTCAATCAACATGACCATCTCCATGTCCATAAATTTATATACAAATTTCATAACTTCGTTTTTCCTAACAGATGCATAGTACTCCATTGTGTAGATGGACCAAAGTTTCTTTATCCAGTCACCGGTTCTCGGACACACTGGTTGTTTCCCAGATTCTGGCTATTGTGAATAGTGCTGCTATGAAAATAAAAAGTGCAGATGGAGTTGCTGCTGTGTGTTTTGGGCTTCCCAGGTTATATTTCCAGGAGTAGTATGCCTGGGTCAAATGGGAGCCTTATTTCCAGTCTTTGGAAGAATGTCCATGTTGTTTTCCATAAAGGCTGTACCAGTCGATATTGCCACCAACAATGAATGAGAGTCCCTTTCTCCCCCGCAACCACGCCAGCGCTTTTCTGTCCTTGCCCTTGGATACAGCCAGTCTCTGTGGTGTGAGATGATACCTTATTGTTGTTTTGATTTGCATCTCTCTGATTATTAATGATGATGAGCATTTTTTCATATGCTTTTTGACAATTTGAATTTCTTCCTTGTCAAAATTTCTGTTCATTCCTTCTCACCATTTTTTGATGGGGTTGGCTGTTTACTTCTTGTAAAGTTCTACCAGTGCCTGATATATCCTGAATATTAACCTTATCAGATGGGTATTGGCTGAATATTCTTTTCAACCCTGTGGACTGTCTTTGTATCTTTGTCACTGTTTCTTTGGAGGTGCAGAAGCTTTTTAGTTTCATGTAGTCACATATGTTCATCTTTTCTTTCAGTTGCTTTGTTAGTGGTGTTACATATTTGAAGATGCCATTAGTTTCAATATTGTGGAGGGCTTTCCTATATTTTCTATGATGTACTTTATGGTTTCAGGTCTGATATTGAGACCTTTAATCCATTTTGATCTGATTTTTTCGCATGGTGTTAGACAGAGGGAAAGTCTATTCAACAATTGGTGCTGAGAAAACTGGACAGCCACATGGATAACTATGTTTAGCCATCATTTTATTTTAAAGTAACTTTAGGGGCTGGAGCGATAGCCCAGCGGGTAGGGCGTTTGCCTTGCACGCGGCCGGCCTGTGCCGGCCTGGGTTCGATCCCCGGCATCCCATATGGTCCCCCGAGCACCGCCAGGAGTAATTCCTGAGTGCAGAGCCAGGAGGAACCCCTGGAGCATCGCTGGGTGCGACCCAAAAAAGCAAAAAAAAAAAAAATAATAATAAAGTAACTTTAGAGAGACTATTTGATAATATTGCAAAAGACTGAAGTATGATATAATTAATGAACATTTATTACGTACATTTATTAAGATATTTATTATAAAATGTATAAAAAACATTTTTATAAAATATAAATGCATTGTCAAATATCTAAAAATGTATACGAAAACGAAAACCACACATCGATCATCTTAGGAAATGTCATCTAAAGGAAGATTTGTGTGAATTTGTGTTGCTTGCTTTCTGACTTTGACCTCTACTAATTGCATGATCATTGTTTTCCTATTTTTTTAATCTGAAGATAGAATCCTTACAAAGACAAAATGCATCCTTAACTTCTAAGCATTTTGAAGATACCCAGAATTATTTGCACTATATGCCCTAATTATTTGATGGATACATTATTGGCAAGTAGATGATCTATAGAAATATATAATTTTACACAACACCAATACTCCCTATATCTTATAAGTAGAATTATTTTTAAATGATATCCTCTGCCATCTTTCCAGACTATGTTCTTTCAGGTCAAGGAATTTGCTTGTTTAATGTTTTGTGGTGTTTTCTTTTTTTTTAAGAATCAAGATGTGGGGCCGGAGCCGATAGCCCAGTGGGTAGGGCGTTTGCCTTGCACACTGCCGGCCCATGCTGGCCTGGGTTCGATCCCCGGCATACCATATGGTCCCCTGAGCACCGCCAGGAGTAATTCCTGAGTGCAGAGCCAGGAGTAACCCCTGAGCATTGCTGGGTGTGACCCAAAAAGAAAAAAAAAAAAGAATCAAGATGTTATTTTACAGTCTGAAGTGGATTCTTTTCTAGATTCTTTCTGGTACCTCCTATTTTTCTTTCTGATTAGAATTTTATTTTGACATGACTCAAAAATAAGATCGCTAATTAAGAGGGAGTGATACAAAAATGTATTAGACCTAAATAATTATATGATATTTTTCTTTCTTGGAAGGATCCCTTTTCATTCTGATAAGTTTAATGAGAACAAAATAATTGATGATAATATTATTATGATTTTAAAGACCAATTATAATAGAGACATATTTTCCCTTTGATTTCACTCTGAAAACAGATAACAACTAGCAAATATAGAAGTTGTTTTGCATAACATGCATAACACTTATATATGAAAATACATCCTAGAAAAATGCATTGATAGAAAAGTGATAAAATGATTCCTTTTTGTGTGTATATGTATATACATATATGTGTCCATCTTTATATGATTATTAATTGTGTTAAAAACATTTGGAGAGGGCAAAAAAATAGATGAAAGGATTGAGATATTCTTTGCATACAGAAGGGCAATCTTCAATCCTAGACACTGAATGGTCTCTAAGGAGCTAGGAATAATCCTGACACCAAACAAGGAAAGGAATAATCGGAATAATCATACATACACACATATATATATATATACATAAATATATGAGTCAGAAAAACTCATTAATGTATTATATATAATTTTATATATACCACTGTCACTGTCTTCCTATTCATCATCGATTTGTTCGAGAGGGCACCAGTAACATCTCCATATGTCCTGTCTCATGCTAGTAGAACCCAAGGGCACCTGCTTCCTCCAGGAACATAAAGAGCCCAAAACCATTCTATCAGGTCATGGGAATGAGTTATATAATTGTTACTGGTATTTGGCATATCAAATACGACATGGGTAGCTTGCCAGGCTCTGCCATACAGGTGGCATACTCTTGTAGTCACCTCTAAATCCAGCATTTATTGATGAACCGCACAGCTGCAAGCACCACTATCCAGCCCCAGCCTGTGATAGGCTGGTCTGATGGGTGAAGTTCTGACGAGAGGGAAGTCAGGATGTGGAAAAGGGAGGCCCTCATGGAGTGAGAATCATCTGGCTTGTTGTGAGGCTCTGGGTGGGGTGGCGGGCCAGGGCTAGAACCCGCCATCCCCTCCTGGGTGCCTCGTGAATGGCTGGCACAGGGAGAGCCAGTAGCATCTCTGCCCCATATCTGTGAGTCTCTGGATCAGCATACCTGGGCGGGATTCAAAAAAAGACTGCTGCAGGGTGGATCTCGATAAGCCGGGCTGTGATAGGCTGGTCTGCTGGGTGGACTTCTGATGAGAGGGAAGTCAGGATGTGGAAAAGGGAGGCCCTCATGGAGTGGGGGATTGTCTGGATTGTTGCGAGGCTCTGCTGGGGTGGCGGGCCAGGTATAGAACCCGCCATGCCTCCTGGGCACAGGGAGAGCCTATATGTATATATAATTGATTAATATGCTTTGTCATTTCAGCTAAAAACTATTTTTATTTATGTTAGAACTAAACCATAAGTATATTTATGTTCAGAAGTATATCTAGCTTTATCATAAATAATTGTAAAATAATTTCTTCCTTACCATTGCATATGGAGAACTATGCAGTCAATTGTATCACTTGTATCACTTGTCATCCCATTGTTCATTGATTTGCTGGTGCAGGCTCCATTAACATCTCCATTTGTGCTAGTATTGCCCAAGGGCCTCTGCTCGCTCCTGGAACATGAAGAGTCTCAAACCATTCCTTCACTTTATGGGAATGAGGTCTATTATTATTACAGGTTTTGGCATATCAACTACTACACGTTTAGCATGACAGGCTCTTCCAGGTGGGTGCTCAAAGTTTTTTGCATTTACTATTATATGCATAACAGTATCACTTGATCACTTGAATCCTGTTATTCATCGATTTGCTCGAGCGGGCGCCAGTAACATTTCCATTGGACCCTATCACGTAACAATGTAGCCCAATGGCATCTGGTTGATTCAGGAATATGAAGAGCCTCAAACCATTCCTTCAGGGTCTTAACAAGGAAGTCTGACCATCTTGTAGGTGGGCGGCCACGTGATCTTTTGATATCCTGTGGGACCCAGTCGGTAATGGCTCTAGTCCAGTGGTTGTCTCCAAATCGCATTACATGTCCAGCCCATCTGATTTTCGATGCCTTGGCAAACGAGACAGTGTCCCTGATTCTGGAATAGCGATGGAGGTCAAAACTCCGGATTCCTTCTCTCACTTGAGTGAGGCGTGATATTGCAAGCATAGCTCTTTTGATTCCTCTCTGGGAGACCCGAATAGCATTCTCATCCTGCTTTCATAGGGCCCAGGTCTCTGAGGTGTATGTCTATTCAGGGAGAATGGTGGAGTAGAAGAGATGTGCCCGGAGCCGGAGGTTCTTTGTCCTTTTAGCTATTTCTTCGATGGCTTTGAAGTCATTCCATGCCACTCTCTTCCTCCCTGCGCAGCTCAGGTTTTAGGTCATTCATCATGTTGATTTCTCGACCTAGGTACACATAGCTGCTGCATTCAGAGATGTTTGTTCCATTGAGAGTGAATGGGGCCTCTGGAACTAGTTCATTTTTCACAAACATAGTTTTTTTCAGATTCAGCTGTAGACCTATCTTTCCACATTCTCGGTCAAAGTCAGCCCGCATTTGTGCCGCTTGGCTAATGTTTGGGTTATTAGAACGATGTCGTCAGCGAAGCAGAGTTGGTGTAGGTGCCGACCATCTATCTTCACTCCCATTCCTTCCCATTCTAATTGTTGCATGATGTTCTCGAGGGTGGTGCTGAAGAGTTTTGGTGAAATGGTATCACCCTGTCGAACCCCTCTTTTCACATTAATGATCACTTCTTTGTAGAATGGTGAGATCCTGGTGGCGAATCCGTAATACAGCTCACGAAGGATCTTGATGTATTGGGTTTGAACACCCTGTTTGGCTAGGGCTTTGATGACTGCTTCACTCTCCACAGAATCAAAGGCTTTCTGTAAATCAATGAATGTGAGACAGAGCGGCATCTTGTACTCCCTACAAACCTCAATGAGCTTGGTTACCTTGTGGATATGGTCGATGGTGCTGAATCCTTTCCGGAAGCCTGCTTGCTCGCATGATTGTCCTTCATCTAGTGTTCTGCTAATCCTGTTCAGGATGACTCGTGTAAACAGCTTGTAGATGACAGACAACAGGCAGATGGGGCGATAGTTGCCGATGTTGTGAATGTCTCCCTTCTTGAACAGTAGAACTGTCCTGCTGGTTTTCCATTGGGAGGGCACCTTGCATTCAGACAGGTAGCGTGTGAAGAGCCGAGCTAGTGTATTGATGAGTACCGATGGCAGATTCTTCAGGTGTTCGGGTCTGACTTTGTCTGGGCCTGGTGCTGTTCCCTTCTTTACCGACAAGATGGCATGTCGGATTTCAGAAGGGAGAACGTTGGGAATGACATATCCATCCTGTGGAATTTGGTATGTGGGCAGGTGGATGTGGCTATCAAAGAGATTTGAGTAGAAGTCCTGGATAATCTTCTCCATTGCCTTTCTGGAAGATGTGATAGATCCATCAGGGCGTCGGAGGGCAGTCATCTTGGTCTTATAGTTGGCAAAGGAAAGGCGGGCAGTGCGAATGCTTTTCCCGGCTTCTGCTGCATCTTCCAGTATTTCTGCTCTTCTGTCTTTGAGGTCTTCTTTTATCGCTTCTCTGCACTGTTTAGCAAGCTTGGATATTAGCATTTGGTCTCCTGAGGCTCGCGCCTTGCCACATTAGCGAATGAGCTCAAGAGTTTCTGAAGACAGGCGTCCTTTTTGTGTCTTTCTCTCTCTCAGCATTCTTCACACAATCATGGAGGTGCTGAACCAGTCGGTTGTATTCTTCATCGATGTCGTCAATGATGGTATCTTCCCATGTTGCTGCAATGGTGCCAAAGAGTTCCCAGTTGGTGGTCGTTCTGGGAGTTCTCTTCTTAAACTTTGCAGCCTTTTCTCCCCGTTGTGGGAAGTAGAATTTTGACGCGAAGGAGACGGTGGTCCGATCCTGTTTGGAATTTGGGGACGACAGCTACATCGGTCAGACAAAACCGTCGATTGAAGATGATGTGGTCTATTTCATTGTGGATCTGTCTGCCAGGAGATTCCCATGTCCAACGTTTCACTTCAGCTTTCTGGAACTGTGAGTTCCCATGAATGGTCTTGGTGGACATGATGAACTCAGATAGTCTCTCACCCTGTTCGTTTCATTCTAGGCCATGGGTCCTGATGTGGAGTTCTTCAGCCGATCTTCTTGGTCCTATCTTGGCATTAAAATCACAGACTATGATCTTGTAGAAGGTGTGATCTTTTTTATAGAACTCCTCCAATTCCATGTAGAATTTCTCAATTTCATCTTCTTTGTATGTGGATGTTAGTGCGTAGACAATGAAGATGGAAATTGCTGGCAGTGGTCCACATCTCTTCAAGTGTAATCGTCCTATTCGGTTTGTAAGGCATTCAAATGAATCAATGTTTACGGCCATGTTCGTGTTGACAAGGACACTAACGCCACCGATGCCTCTTTTCGTCACATGTTCCAAGGAACAATTCTTCTCTGATGTCAAATACAGCATGATGCAACTGGCGCCTCCTCGTCTCAGTCAGACCAATGATGTCGTACTTGATCTTTTTGCTTGCAGCATCAGATCCTCAATATATGCTTCCGATGCCAGTGTACGTGCATTGAAAGTACAGACAGTCATTTTAGTCCTTCTTCGTTTTGGCAGCCTAGGATGGCCATGAAATTTTGTCTGGCACTGCTTGTTTGCCTTTCTTACTGCTGCCGTATTAAGGGCTCTTTCGGGGTCAGGAAAATAAATATTTCTGTTACTGGATTTGGCATATCGAACACACATCGGACAGCTTGCCAGGCTCTGCCATGCGGGCGCTATATTCTCATTAATTTGTGGGACTCTCTCAGAGGGGTGGGTTGAATATTTATGGTAATTTGGAGGTAAATTGCGCAGCCGCGCCACAACGGGGAAAGTTGGTTTCTGCTCTGCCGGGTGTACCTGTGTCTTAGGCTCAAGCATTCCTGCGCTTGAAATACTCTCCTCTGAAGGGCGGGTCTCTGCGTGGTGGGTCCTTATAGGCTGGGTTTCTGACAAGCCAGGCTGGAGACTGGATTAATCTGGGGGCTGGAGACTGGATTAGTGGGAGATCTTACCTGCTGCAGAGTGGGGATTGTGAAGATGGCTGCCAGCAAGGTGTGGGGGGGGTTCCTCTAGGCTCCTCCGAGGCTCCATCGGGATGGTGGACTCGGGTAGGTAGTTGCTCTCGTGGTCCATGGAATGCAGGGGTTTCAACGGGGAAAGCTGGTTTCTGCTCTGCTGGGTGTACCTGTATATAACATAACAGTATATGTTTATACAAATATATATGTATATAAATATATAAATATGCATATATATACACATATGTATACATATATAATATATACATATATGTATACATATGTGTACATATATAATATATAATATGTATGCATATATGTATATACATGCATATATATGGTATACATATATGTCTATACATGCATATATATGGTATACATATATATTATATACACATATATAAATACATAAACATATATATATATATAATGTTCTGAGTTCAGGTACTGTTGCTGCAAGCAGCTCAGCTCTACTGCACAGCTACTGCTGACTGACCAAGCATAATTATCTTAGTGCGGGGCTGCACAGCAGTGCCCGAACCTCACTTGTGGCACTATGGGCAAGATCCAAACACCGCTGCCCACATGTGATGGGCTTGATCCTGGCCACTATTCTGTCAGGGCGCGAAAACTGTGCTGTCTGTAACCCCCTTGCATGCTGACAATTTCCAGCTGTGTATGAGAGACACCAGAGCGACCCCAGGAGAGCGCCACACTGACATGTGTGTGCCCAAGAGGCGAATAGTGCACGCACCAACAAAAGGAGCGTGAGCACTGGGGAGCGCTGCCATGAGCCCCGCCAGCGCCATCTCCAGCCACCAGAACCACAGGCGCAGCCTAGCACCAAGGGGAGCATACAGCACCAAGGGGAGAAAAGTGCAGTCACACAAACTAAAGTGATCTGGGGTCTTCATTCAGATCCATTTGGAGAATGAATAAATGATCAGGATATCAAAATTAATGCATTTTCACCCATCACCTGGATACTTGGAAGTTGCCGGAGAATTTCCAGTGCATCGCAGGGATTTTATTCATATACTTTGAGTCTAAACATTACAATGGAAACACTATATCCACTTGTGCCACTACAATATCACAGGCTATTTCCACATGTCCAGATGTGGGCAGCTGCCCCTCCCATTACCCACAATAGGTCAAATCCAAAAATTTCCTGCAGTGTTGGGGAGCTCATGCAGTTTCAAAACACAGAATCCCCACCTCTGGACAAAGACTGACATATCAAAACTCTTCCACTCCCATAAATTTCAGTCCTTCCTCTTTTCCAAGAAATTTAGAACTAAACAATGAGAGAAACAGAGAGACAGACAGAGCCAAAGAGACATGCAGAGATAGACAGAACCAAAGGCAGTGGCAGGGAAGAAAATAGACTGAATGTCTGCAAAGGAAAATATATCGTTTGTTGCTGAAGTAAATAGTTATCTCATAGACCTGCAACTAAAATAGGCTTTCAGCAGCAGAGAGGCCGAACAGGGGTTAAGACACTTTCCATATGGTCATCCAAGTCCTGGCACTTCGTGTTCCAAAAAAAGTCTTGGGGAGTCCGAAGAGGCAGTGGCTTGTCAGCTTCATGGGAGGAATTCCTTCTGCCATCTGCAGGACCAAACCTTTAGAGACTCTCGTGGTCCCAATGTTCCTTGTCTCTCAGTGTAAAAGATATGGATATAGGCTGAGGAGACATTTGGGCTATGCTTGTTTTTAAGTTGTGTTGGATTGTGTTTCTTGTTTGTGAGTTGTGTACCTGGCAGTCAGCACAGCACATGTACCCACAAGCTCCCTGCACCTTGTTTTATAAGAGGGAAAAGGAGAAGAGTGGCATCAAGGCATGTAGAAGCAAGGAAAGACAGAAGTTAGGTGGACAGTTCACGAGGACACAATGTGCTTCTACGTTTTTACCTGTTTCCTCAGCATGTTGAGTTTCCAACTCTGTGGTTTCATATTAAAATAATTTTGACACTAACGGGTCACAAAAAGTGACAATTTAGTTTGTTTGGAGGCCACACCCAGTGATCCTCAGGGCTTATTTCTTCCTCTGCATTTAAGGATCACTCCCAGTTGAACTGTACAGGTGCTAGTATTGAACCGAGGTCAGCCTGTGCAATGCAAGTACCCTTCTCAATCTAGAACCTCTCTAGAGGTTCTGATATTTCAGCCCATTTGGGGTGAAATATCAACGAGGGGTTTGCACAGGGATTTATGTGACTTAAGCAAGCTAGTCAGTTTCAAGTTATTGGCTCTTTGCTCTGGTAAAGTTCTCCTTGTGGATTTCTAGGTTATAATCTGCCCGGGGATGTGCTGAAGCTTATGAGGAGAAAGGCAAGGCTGGGCTTTGTGGTGCAGTGCTGGTGGCAATTGTTGCAATCTAGTCCTTACTCTGTTCCACTGTGGCTGGATCAAGACTAAGAAAATGAACTGACTTATATAGTGAATACCAGAGGCTCTAAAATTACAAATTTCCCTACCAGAGGAAACTTAGATATAGGTTTATTTGTTGAAATGGTTATTTGATAGAAATACGGTAAATACCTGGTTAGCTAGAAACATTAAAAAGACTTAATGGCATCATTTCAATGTTCTAGATTAAGAGCATATATTGTGATTATTTATGTTGTAAAGCACACAATAGCCTTAATATTAATAAATTATAGCATTATCACTACATATATTTTATTGATACAGTAGCCAATGTGATTTTTCTCTTGTATGTTTGTATACATTTAGTTCTCCTTAATATTTCAAGTAAATTACTTTTTTTTTAATTTTGGTCATGTGATTTATAAGATTGATAATGGCAGTACTATGGCATATATATATATAATATGATGTACCAGAATATCATATTTCCTCCTCCACATCCCGATCGTTCACCATCCTAACTGTGCATCCCATAGAGGTGTTTCCTATTAAAAAATCATATCTCAGTTTCTGATGACTATGAGTGGCTCTTTCTTTACTATGTTATTTTATCTAGTATGAGGCAATTCATTCAGTACTGGAGTTTTCTTATTAACATGCTGATCAGGAATGATATGATTCTGTCTAAAATGCGTGGAGTTGCAAGTGAGATCCTTACTTGTCAGTATACTTTTGCAATTCAGTGTTCTGCCTCAATTTACATGAGAATAACATATCCTATGTTAATATTTTTAGAGCCCCTCCTTCTTCCTCCACCGTTTAGTGTCCTTTGTATTTTTATTGTTTTTAATTGTCTTCTCTTCCTCAATTGTTAAAAATTGAGTTTTCTATATATACTATAAGTAGTACCTAATAGTTCTCAAAAATTCCTGTTTTGTGCTTTTTTATGCACATTTTTAATTATTTTTCAATTAACTTCTCATCTACTCCCTGCTCTTCTAACCAGAAATTCATAATGATTCCAATTGTAATTGATAAAATAGGGAAAGAAGAGAAATACTTCTTAATATATTGTGTGATCAGGAGACATTCTCCAAAAGAATCTCATGTTTAGCATATGTTCTTTTTGATTATGTTTTGATCTATTTAATTTTATTAGGGTCTTTTCTGAATCTTTTGTTTTCCCTCATGAGTAAGACATGGAGTACTTTAATTATCTTATTGAGAAGGTATTGAAGAAGGTCAATAACATCTTTTACTATTTTATTAAACTAAGTTATTATTCTCTAGTTAATATTCTTTAATTAACATTCTCTATAAGTGTCATATGCACCATCATTTTGTGTGTTTTGTAACTCTAATGGCTCATGTTAAACCTTTAGCTACATATCTATCCACCAGTTAGAAAGATATCATTAATTTAATAAAACTAACACACAATTAATGGAATCAGAAACCATATATATTTTTGCCTTTAATTCAGTTAACTGGTGCTATGTACTATATTGTCCTAGAGAGATTCTTTGGGGAAAAGATTCCCAAGATTAGTTATTGTTTTAGATTAGCATTTTAGTAAAAACAGAACAAAAAATAGGAGAATAATGATGGATGAATGATAACACTAAGTATCACATTCTAAATGTTTCCTCTTATTAAGAACATGGAACTTATTGACTATGTGAAACAATCACAGACAGAACATGCATGTGTATGTGGATCAAATGTGGCCATGAATATAATAAGAAATAAAATAAATGTTTCTTCCCTAGACCATATGTTTCCTTTTGGGCAACTTACCCAGCTGTGCTTAGGACTTACTCCTGGCTCTGGACTTAAGGATCACTCCTCACAGATGTTGGGGTACCATGTGGGGTACCGGTTTTCTACCCTAGGAAGGCAGGTGCAAAACAGGCATTCTGCCTGCTGACTCTCCCTTTTCACACTTTCTATACAAAAAAGATAAAATAACCTGAAGAAAAATATATATTTAATAGCAATTTCCTAGAGAAAACTTTTTTTAAGAATGATTCACTAAGGCAAGACAGTGTCTAGATTGTAAATTCATAAAATAGATGCTGCCATGGAAACTCCCCATGCCTCTATCTGTGTATAATAAACTGCATTATTTAATACATATTTAGTCATTATTCCATGCTGTTTTTAGAATTTTAGTATGAGTCCATAACAAAGCTTGCTTCTAAAAAAATAGCATGTGTACTATTCATCTTAAATAAAATTGAAGAAGTTATCTTCATTATCTTTGAGGAGGAAAAATGTTTTTATTAATGTAATTGCTGAGTATGACTGTATATTATTGTCCTATTAATCACTCTAATAATGGGTTCTATAGAGGGAACTTCACTGTGAATCATTAGGTAGATAACCCTTGTCAACCTTAGAGGTTCTCTAATCTATTCTTTCTTCTTCACTGTTAATATTTCGCCATGTAATTACAGCTCCCAATCCCTGTGCAGCTAACGGTGGCAAAGGACCCTGCTCTCATATGTGTCTGATCAATCACAACAGGAGTGCGGCTTGTGCTTGCCCCCACCTCATGAAGCTTTCCTCTGACAAGAAAACCTGCTATGGTAAATGTCTTATAGCTCCTATATAAATCCAAATTCAATTCTCCGGAAGTGTCTTAGGATTCAGATATTTTCTCACTAAAGCAGAAGAGGATTATGACGTTCTTAAAAATGATGTGAGGTGTTACTATTTCCAGACTGCTGGTCACACATCTGCTTTTATGAAGACTGACAAATTCTTTAAATATGTTATCAGCTGCATTTTGCTGTTTATTACCTTATTCATTTTTCTAGTGACTTTCTTGTTAGACATGTTAGCAAAATTTATCTCCACAAAACAGGGAAATTTTTAAGTGAAAGTACATTATCAAAAATGTTGATGTAATAGCTTGAATAACCAAGAAGCACTTAGCTGTTTTAATCTCCTCCAATGTCTATAAAGTCAGTTCAGCATCCATTTGTAGTGCTTATAAACCCGAATGAGCATAAATGAAGTAACACACACACACACACACACACACACTTTGAATGATCATTTGTGAATGAAAACTGTGCTGCAGATTTTTCTATTCTCTTTTTAAATTCCTTTTTAATTGTAATTAATTACGTTATTTATTTGCCAAGTTATTCCTTTAAAAGAGATGAAAGCAAGTACTTTTCAAATCTTACTACAGAAATTGATTTCAACAAGAAACTTTGATTTTAGATAATAATTTTATGTCTCAAATGATGACAGTGTCTCCAAAGAGCACAAATGCAATAATTAAATTTCTCTTAGGGATTCCTATTTCAAGTTATATAGTAATTATTTCACAAAGTTCATGTAAGAAAGGTACAAATGGAGGGAAAAAATGATACACTGCCTCACTCTAAACTTCTCATTTGACAAATGTTGCAATGAGGCACGGTAACCCTCTATTAGCTCTGATTTTGGTGCTGAGCAATACTTATTAAAGAAATGTTCGATATTATTTTATACAAGGAGAGTTTAAGATATAAAGATTTTTTCTTCCATTCATAAAAGACAATGAGAGTCAGCATTATAATAGTTATGTATTAAAAATGCTTAACATTTGCAGTTTTGTACTTTAGATGTTTGGCTGTAATACTTGAATTAAATCAATATTGATCATTTATATTTCTAGACTTTTTAGCTAAGCAGAATGATTATCTAAGAAATGTTTGTTTTTATTAAATAAACTTAGTAAAGATAGACATATTGTTTCTGCATTAATGTTTTCACCAAATCCAGGCTTTAATTCTCTGGGGTTTGAAAGACATGATGGCATCAACAATGAAGGATTTCTAGAGTATTTAAAAATCGCAAAACTTATTACAGGAAATAATTTCTATTTCTTTCTAGAAATGAAAAAATTTCTTCTTTATGCAAGACGCTCTGAAATCAGAGGAGTAGACATTGACAATCCATATTTTAACTTTATCACGGCCTTTACGGTACCTGATATTGATGATGTTACTGTAATAGATTTTGATGCATCTGAAGAACGCCTATATTGGACAGATATTAAAACACAAACCATTAAGCGTGCTTTTATTAATGGAACTGGTTTAGAAACAGTTATTTCAAGAGGTAAGATTTGTATACAAATATATGCTATTGTTACTTTTACAATCATCATTATTTTATTTTTATTATTTTTTGTCATTCCATAATGATGTTGATGATTCAGGTATTTACTAAGTTATGCCATATCTATTGAAGATTATAATTATTAAAACATAATCTGATCAATAGAATTATGTTTAATGAAACAATTTCAGAACATATATCCTAAATTTGTTATTTTTTTTTGTTTTTTGGGTCACACCCAGCAATATTGAGGGGTTATTCCTAGCTCTACACTCCAGGAATTACAACTGGCAGTGCTCAAGGGAACCATATGTGATACTAGGGATCAAACCAGGGTTGGCAGCATGCAAGACAATGCCCTCCCTGCTATAATCTCTACGTCCCCCAATTTACCAACTTATGAAACTAAAGACATAGTATTGAGTGTAAGGTACTTATTTTGCATGCAGCCAACCCATGTTTGATACCAGGCACCACATTGATGCCCTGTGCTTTACGAGAACTGATCCCTAAGCACAGAGTCTGTAGTAATCTGTGAGCACTGCCCAATGCGTTCCAAGCTCGCAGACTGGACTCCGTTGTTCTTGTGGGATAACAATATTTATGTTTGTAAGAGATGATATCTAGTATAATGTAAACCACTGATGGAAGTCTCTGGCTCAATACGAAATTTATGTGAAGATTACATTGTACATACTGCTTCCAATATAATATGCAAAAGTAAGGTTAAAGAATATATTCTGTTTTATGTCATGAACCACGAGGGTGAATCATAAGATTTTTCTCTGGTTTAATTAGCCAGTAAAAATAAAAGAAACAGGTGAAATTAAAAAATACATGTCAATATAAAATATTTTTCTGAAATTTAACAAATTGTAGATTGGGAATCAGTTATTATTTTATTGGATATATTTTTAACTGAAATCCTTCAGAGCCAAACAGGACAGTTAATGTCAAGCCCAAGTCCTTAAGCATATTATAAGAATTATAGAGATCTGTTAAATGTATCAATGCATACTAAAAGTTTTACTTTAAGTCTATATTTGCACAATAATCACTTGTATCACTTGTCTTCCCGTTGATCATCGATTTGCTCGAGCGGGCACCAGTAACATCTCCATACGTCCTGTCACATGCTAGTGTAGCCCAAGGGCATATGCTCAATCCAGGAACATATCACTATCACTATCACTAATGAGTTAGTGTGTTCATAATAGCTTGAACAGTTTTTAAAGAGCTTCCGTATACACTACTAGCAGATCTGAGAGTTTTTGACCAATGAAGTGCTCTTTTATTCATAATTCTTATTTATGTTTACTTTTTTTTTTTCTTTTTGTGTCACACCGGCAATGCTCAGGGTTTTTCTCCTGGCTCTGCACTCAGGAATTACTCCGGGCAGTGTTCGGGAACCATATGGGATGCCGGTGATCAAACCTGGGCCAGCATGGGCTGGCTGAGTGCAAGGCAAATGCCCTACCCGCTAGGCTATCGCTCTGGCCCCATGGGTTTACTATTATTTAAACAATGAACTTACCATAAACTTTCTCAAATACTCATTTCAAATTTGCCATGGTAGAAGAGACTGTCTGATAAAAAGTAAATATAATACAATAATGTTTTCTTTAATCATATTAAAAAATAGTGAAGAAGGGCCGGAGTGATAGCCCAGTGGTTAGGGCATTTGCCTTGCACGTGGCCAAGCTGGGTTTTATCTGGGCATCCCATATTGTCCCACAGCAAGGAGAAATTCCTGAGTGAAGAGCCAGGAGTAATCCCTGAGCATTGTGCTGGGTGTAACCCAAAAAGCAATATATATATATATATATATATATATATATATATATATATATATATATAGAGAGAGAGAGAGAGAGAGAGAGAGAGAGAGAGAGACAGCTAAAATGTTTTAGGGAAAGTGAAAAAATCGTTAGTTTGACTTTTGTAAAAACTCATCTAGATTTAAGTTTAATAAAGTGGAAAAAATCAGGCAGGAATTGGTAGAAAGTGAGAGGTAAACAGAAGACAAATTATTTTACTGCTAAATAAATGGATGGACAGGGATAGCATTATATTGAGTGAAATTAGCCAGAAAGAGAGAGACAGATATAGAATGACTGCATTTATTTGCATGACATAAATATATATATATATATATGCAGGTATACATGCATTTATTTGTATGACATAAATATATATATGCAGGTATACATGCATTTATTTGCATGACATAAATATATATATATATATATGCATAAATATATATATATATGCAGGTAGACACAAGTTTTCTGGATTCTTGGAGCCAGATGCACACACACACACACACACACACACACACCACACAAAAATTTCCTTGATGTATCTGACATTGTGCTAAGTTCTAGGAATTAGGGAACACAGTCTTATTTCCTAAAACATACAGTAGTATGCCACCCGCATGGCAGAGACTGGCAAGCTACCCGTGTCGTATTTGATATGCCAAATGCTGAACCAGAGACTCTCAGACCTTGGGCAGAGCTGCTACTTGCTCTCCCTGTGCCCAGCCGCTCATGAGGTGACCGGGAGGTATGGCGGAGGCATGGCAGGTTCTAGCCCTGGCCTGCCACCCCAGCAGGGCATCACAACAAGCCAGACACCCCCTTCTCCATGGGGCATGCCATTTTCCACATCTGGACTTCCATCTCATCACAACTCTACCTAGCAGACAAGACTATCACAGCCCAGCTTGCACTGCCGCTAGCGGCCGCGTGGTTCATCAATAAATGCTTTATTTAGAGGTGACTACAACAGTATACCACCCACACTGCAAGCCTGGCAAGCTGCTCGTGTAGTATTTGATATGCCAAATACCAGTAATATTTATATTAGGTCATTCCCGTGACCTAATATAACGGTTGAGGCTCTTTATGTTCCTGGAGCAAGCGGATGCCTTTGGGTTCTACTAGCATGAGACAGGACATATGGAGATATTACTGGTGCCCGCTCTAGCAAATAGATGATTAATGGGAAGATAGTGATAGTGATAGTGACAGTGAAATACCAGTAACAATTATATACCTCATTCCCATCACCTGATGGAATGGTTTGAGGCTCTTTATGTTCCTGTAGCAAGCAGATGCCCTTGGGCTTTACTAGCATGAGACAGGACATATGGAGATTTTACTGGTGCCCGCTAGAGCAAATCAATGATGAAAGGGAAGACAGTGATACAGTGATACAGTGATGATACCAAAATTCAAGGTCAGGCGAAGCATGGATCAGGAAGTCTTTTCAAAGGTGTAAATTATCACAAATGTGTGCAAGTCAGAGGCTAGGTAAGACTGAGAATGGAACAATGTGCTAATAATTGTTGAAAGTGCTAATACCAACCTAGAACTGAACATTAAATACAGGCAAAGGAATACACATGACAACCTCTAAATGTTTGTATTGTAATCCACAATGTGGAAGGGAAGGAAAAGAGAAAGAGAGAGAGAAAGACATGGAATTTAAGAACCTGCCACAGAGGCAGGATGAGGGAGTAGGGATGGAATCGGGGACATTGGTGGTGAGAATTGGCACTGGTGGAGGGATGGGTGCTGGAACATTGTATGACTGAAACCCAAATATGAACATCTTAAGAACATCTTTGTAACTGTATATCTCATGGTGGTAAAATAAAATATTTTTAAAAAATTATTTTACTGCTAAAATATAACAACAAAATAATAAATGATAAGAGCCTTGAGGATAGTGTAAACAATATAGAGGGATATTGAAAGTGTAAACAATATAGAGGAATATTGAAAGAATATAGGGATAAGAAAATGTAAAAGTACCATTTTTTTGCTTTTGGGGGGTCACACCCAGCAATGTTCAGGGGTTACTCCTGGCCCTACACTCAGGAAAGACTCCTGCCAGTGCTCAGAGGACTTATGGGATGTTGAGGATCGAGCCCAGGTAGGCCGCATGCAAGGCAAAGGCCCTACCCGCTGTACTATCACTCTGGCCCAAGGTACTTTATTATTTATTTATTTATTTTTGCTTTTTGGGTCACTCCTGACATTGCTCAGGGGTTACTACTGGCTCTGCACTCAGGAATTACTCCTGGCAGTGCTCAGGGGACCGTATGGGATGCCAGGGATCAAGCCTGGGTCTGGTTGCCTGTAAGGCAAATGTCTTGCCCCCTGTACTATCGCTCCGGCCCCCAAAGTACTTAAAAAATTAATTTGCTATGAATATTGGGGGATAGACATCATCAATGAATAACTAGCCAACAATTTGAAGGGGGTACTTCACATTGAAAGACTTTGCTTTTCCGTTTCTTCCAGGCTTATTAAGGACTGATATCTTTTTACTAATAGAAAAACTTGAGCTTTTACATTTCTGCATCTGAACAGAACACATCAATGTTATCCTATCAGCAATTGTAATTTATTTGATCCTGTTATCTTTTACATTCCATGTTAATGACACCCTATTGTTTCTTTCACTCCACATGCTGTCAATCTGTTTTTCTCCACTATCTGCCTTCTACTACTTCTTTAGAAACAGGTTTCCCTTCTATTTTCTTAGCTTTAAGCTAATGTAAGAACTAAGCATCAAACCAGTTTGTTGTTCAATAGCATTATTTTTCCCCAACCATAGCATTTTTAAGGAATCATCTTGTCTTCTGGGAATAGTTTCATATAGTGAACTAGAAATAATCTCACTTTCTCTCCTCTACTTCCTGAAAACTAGGTGAAAATAAATATTTGATTATTTATGTTTAATTTTAGGCAAAATAAGTTGTAATACAATTAATTTGGGTTTAATTAACACTAGGATATTCTTAATTTATATATCATCCACATTAGCTATTTGTTTCTGACTTGTAGTTACACTTCAAAAGGATAATTATTGTTATAAACTCACTGATCATATAAGTTGCTATATTTATATATCTATTTCTGCATTGAATCTCTACATAAAATATAGATGCTTTTTTCTACATTTATATTTTTCTAAGCACCAAAGTTACTTATATTCTAAGGAAAGTATACAAGAATACACAGTAAGTAAACTTACTTGTTTTTCTGCAGCCCTAAAACTCTGATGGTACTTAATTCTAGATGTCTCAGTTATATCTCATGAAATTTTTTTAGTTATTATGCTCTTAGGTTTATTTTTTGTAATATGACTTTTTATAGAACAAGCAGTCACAAACATGACAAGCTTTATCAGATTGTATCTTCATAGCTTTTTATCATTTTGTCCATCAAATTACAAAACATAAGCTCAGAGAGTTAAAATATTTACCTAAAATTCAAATAAAGTAAATAATAGTGATACATATTTAGGGCTTGGATTATCTTAAATGTATAAGAGACTTGAGATTCCAACATAGGCTGTTGGGTATGCCACCGGGGTCCCCAACAGTGCCGGGAAGCGAAGTTCCCTTCTACCTCTGAAGCCAGCGGGAATGGATGAAGACTCAGGAATCGATGCAGTTTTAAAAGGCTTTACTTATCACAGGTTCAAACATACAAATCAGCAATATAAAAAACCCTGTGCTTAGGATTCCAGGCTAGAACACCAGCCATGTGAAGGCCAAGATGGAGGCCACCAAGTGTAAAGGCCCTGTAAAGAGGAGACAAAGACAAGGCTCCCAAGAAGAGTGCAAGCCCCAAAAGAGAGCCCAAAAAGAGAGCCCAGAGAGAGAGAGAGAGAGAG
This sequence comes from Cryptotis parvus, assembly GCA_021461705.1. Classification (NCBI taxonomy): domain Eukaryota; kingdom Metazoa; phylum Chordata; class Mammalia; order Eulipotyphla; family Soricidae; genus Cryptotis; species Cryptotis parvus. The sequence goes on along the minus strand of JAJIBD010001004.1, from coordinate 228,321 downwards.
AGAGAGGAAGCAGGCTGGTTTTATACTCCTGCAACTCAGACCTCCCACATTATAGGAAGCAGGAAGGGTCAAATGCCCTTAGGTAATTTCTCCCAGCACCTCACCTAGGCCCTATTATATGCTAATGTTTTGAGCCAAGATCTGACTGGAAATGCCTTTATAGGGTAGAGAAGGGGGTTTCTGAGATGGCATGTCTCTGTACCAAAGACTATACTAATGCCAGTTAAATATTTCTCCAAGTCTTCACAAGAGTCTCGTCTACTTCATGGTAGTTTTGTATTTTAGTTTCCTTTGAGTTATCAGGGAGCCTGGCCTTGGATATAAATATCATACTATATTTTTCATATCAGCACATGAATATGGTCATTCTATCTGTCCTTTTCTCTCTGTCTAATTTTACTCACCATGTTACTCTCCATGCCCATCCATTTATAGGCAAATTTTATAACTTTGTTTTTCCTTACAGCTTCATAGTATTCCATTGTGTGGATGTACCATAGTTTCTTTATCCGGTCATCTGTTCTCAGGCATTCAGGTGGTACACTGAAAGTAGAAGTGGACCTCATACATAAACAGTCTATTTTAGAACACTGAAAAGTCACTATTAACATGGTGATATATGGGCCAGAGCGATAGCCCAGCAGGTAGGGCGTTTGCCTTGCACGTGGCCGGCCCATGCCAGCCCAGGTTCGATCCCCGGCATCCCATGTGGTCCCCCCTAGCACAGTCTGGAGTAATTCCTGAGTGCAGAGCCAGGAAAAACCCCCTGATCATCTCCTAGTGTAACCCAAAAAAATAAAAAGAAACAAAAAAACATGGTGACATAACACATATTTCACATATGTTAGAATCCCCAAATATCAAATCGTAGCTTGCAATTAAATTAGTAGGAAAGTAAACATTAAAGCACTTTAATATTCTTAGTATAAGTTAGGAATACTAAAATGACTGTTCATGTTCTAAATATCCATTTTTGGCACATTATTTATACTTTACATGGTGTTTTTTATAGGTGAATAAAAATATTCTTCTAAATTGTCAAATATAGGAAACAGCAGAGTTTTTGCATCTAAGTCTATATTCAGTCTTTTGTGTTGACTATGTTGCTTTCCCCTGTGTCTCACAAGTAAGAAATAAGGTTTGTACTTAGCAGGGTACATTTTAATTTGCATTCAACATGAATCTCACAGATCATAGATTATTACCTTAGTGAAATATGTTATCTCACATGTTAATGATGTTTATGTTTGTTCTAAAATAGAATGTTTATTCTGAAAACAAAAAATATGTGTTTAAGAGATATTCTGACAGCTCTTTACGGATTTAAAGGTCATTGTCAATATTATTTTATTGGAAAAGATTCCTTCTGTTTCTAATATTTCAAGGAAATAATATAAATTCTTCATTTTGGAAAATTCAGCACAATTTTTTTAAGTCTCTTGTGTCACACATGACATGTGCAGATATTACTCCTGGCTTATCACTCAGGAGTTGCTTCTGGTAGTGCTAAGGAAAACATATGTGTTGCTGGGGACCAAATCTTGGACGTCCAAAGCTAATGCTCTACCCTGTGTACTATCATTCCATCCCCAAATTTAGAACAAAATTTTACCAATACAATTTAGTAAAGACTTTTTTAATACTAGAATTATTTATTAGCTATATGATTTGGGTGGTATAATGAATTAAGCAAAAGCTAAAATAGACAAAAGGAAAATGAATATAAATTGCAAATGTATTTCGAGTAGAAAGCAGCTCTTTTGTAGTAGTGAATTATCCTATAATTCTGTTTTTGAGACTACATATATATAAATAATTTAAAAGCAGACCTTTCATTCAAGTACTTTTTAGTGAGTATTAAATTTTTATATATACCTCTGTATATTATACTTAATTGTACCCAGTAATTAAAATTGTTTAAGATCTAAGCCTATTAAAAAACTGTGAGAGAAATGAAAAAAATAAAAACAAGCTAGTAATAACAGCTATATCTAGAATATTGGAAACAAGCCTTGAATTAAATTAGAAAGTTGAGATAGAGAACATCTGTTGTTTTGACTATTTCTGAATAGAATTTTCAGTACTCATTTTCATCCAGTAGGCCTTTTGGTGGTAGAATGTCAACATCTGTGATTTTTTAAAAAGGGAGAGAAAATAGAAAAAAAAGAAAATGCGAAATCCACACCTACAAATCCCTTTTGTTAATTAAACATCTACACAAATGAGTGTTAAATGAGCCATGTTCCCTCAGTTTATTTTTAATTTATAAAATAAAAACTAAAAATGTCAGAGCATATTATGAATTCTATACTGGCTGGTGCATTTAATGTGTAAAGCATGGCAGCTACTTTATGAATCCAATTAATCTATAGTACAAGAAAAAATAGTTTAAGACCAATAGAAGTTGAATTATCAGTAGTCACAAAGATATCTATGCTAGAGATTTAAATGGCAGTAGTAGTGAGAATCAGATTTTGTAGAAAAGTGAATTAAGCTAATGTAAGAGATCAGAGAGTCTTATACTGTGGTGATGAGTTTGGTTTTTCTACTCAAGAAATAGAAAGATTGCTGAAGAAATTTAAAGATAAGTGGAGGTTAAGCAAGTTCCTCAAAGAAAAAAAATAAAAATACTTTGGTTGGAAAAGTGAGACATTATTAACATAAATACATTAGTAAGTTTTAAAATTTTTAAGTCATTGAAAAAATTACTGAGACAATTAAAGGTTTATAGCAGACACCACAGTTATGAGAAAATGGTAGTAATTGAAATCCATGGCTATGAAACTTACCAAGTAGTTAATTTGAAAGATATTGGAGACTCTGAGACAGAAGAACATAAAAAGTATTGCCAAAACAGAAATATGGAATATTTATAAGTTTGGAACTTAAATAGTATGGAAAATCACTGTATTACTGTCTTCCCTTTCATCATCGATTTGCTCAAGCGGGCCCCAGTAACATCTCCATATGTCCTGTCTCATGCTAGTAGAGCCCAAGGGCATCTGCTTGCTCCAGGAACATAAAGAACCTCAATTCATTCCAGAACGAGATCTATAATTGTTACTGGTATTTGGCATATCAAATACAACACGGGTAGCTTGCCAGGCTCTGCCGTACAGGTAGTATACTCTTGTAGTCATTTTTAAGTCAAGCATTTATTGATGAACAGCGCGGTTGCAAGTGGCAGCACAAGCCGGGCTGTGATAGGCTGGTCTACTGGGTGGAGTTCTGACGAGAGAGAAGTCCAGATGTGGAAAATGGAGGTCCTCATAGAGTGGGGGTGTCGTCTGGCTTGTTGCAAGGCTCTGCTGGGGTGGTGGGCCAGGGCTAGAACCCGCCATCCCTCCCTGGATGCCTCGTGAGCGGCTGGGCACAGGACTCACAGACATGGGGCAAAGATGCTACTGGCTCTCCCTGTGTCCAGCCACTCACGAGGCGCCCAGGAGGGATGGTGGGTTCTAGTCCTGGCCCGCCACCCCAGCAGAATCTTGCAACAAGCCAGACAAACCCCCCACTCCATGAGGGCCTCCATTTTCCACATCTGGACTTCTCTCTCATCAGAACTCCACCCAGCAGACCAGCCTATCACAGCCCAGCTCATCGAGATCCACTCTGCTGCAGTCTTTTTTAAATCCGGCTCAGGTATGCCGGTCCAGAGACTCACAGACATGGGCCAGAGCTGCTACTGGCTCTCCCTGTGCTCAGCCGCTCACAAGGCACTCAGGATGGAAAATATTAATTTTAAAATGTTGTGTTCAACAACTATGTTTTCTGGAGAGAAACAAAGACTGATACATCAGTTATTAAAATCGAAAAAAACAATACATGAAAAATTACTAGTTTGAAATACAAAATTTAGAGGATAAGCTTAGAAGACTAATTTATTATTTTTCTCTAATGAATTAAATCTCCTTCTTAAGCAGAATACTTTTTATTAGATGTTTTAATTGAATGCATACTTTATATATAATTGCATATATTTATTTTAATATCCATATTTCAACAAATGTAATATTTAATAGTTAAACATTTCTCCAATTTTTTTTAATTTGGGGATCCAGGAGATAGGTGCACCTGGCAGTTCCCAAGGGTTGGTTCAGGCACTGCACTCACGAGTTAACTCCTGGTGTTTTTTAGAAGACCGTAAGTGATGTGAGCGATATAAGTGGGTCAGCTGTACACACTTTAACCCATGTACTTTCTCTTCAGTCCCACAAATGTCTTTTCAAATTTATTTTTTTTTAGAGTCAAGAGGACAGTGATGCTGGAGCAATAGTTATTTTTGTTAGAGTCAAGAGGACAGTGGTGCTGGAGCAATAGTACAGTGGGCAGAGCATTTGCCTTGCCTGTGCCCACAGGGTTTGATCCCTAGCATTCTATATGGTTCCCCAACAACATCAGGGTTAATTCAAGAGAGCAGAGCCAGGAGTAACCAGAGAACATCGCCAGGTCTGACACAAAAAAACAGAAAAAAGTGGAGAATAATCAAGAGTATAGATAAATAACTCCAGTGGCTGGAGTGCATAATTTTCATGTTGAAAGCTTAGGTTAGATACCCAGCACTACATGGTCCACATACAACAGGAGGATTCCTGGAAGTGTTGGCGTACTATACATTGTTTCCAAAAATTTAAACTGGCTAAGCATGTGCGAGGCAGGCACCCTAAGTGCTATGCTATCACTCTGATTCCTATCGTGTTTTTAACCAAATAAGTATTCTTGTCGAATTATATTTTGAATGATAATTTTATTAAGTACAAACTCGTTTAGAAACATTTTCTCTCTACCCTCTATCTATAATTTTAAGTACTCTCCCTATTTCGCTATTGGATATCTTTGTTGTCTAATTGCCATTCTTTCTGTGGTGATGTGTCTCTTTTCTCCTGTAATAACACCATTTCATTTTTCTCAATGAAATATCTTTATTTAGCATCTAGAGTCTGTTTTTTCTCTTACAAGATCATGTCTTTATTGAGGCTAAGAGAAATAAATATTTTGCAATGGGTAGGAGGAAAGCAAGCACTGCAGTGGTGGATGTAGTGTTAGAACAGTGTATGAATGGATCTGTCACCAACACCATTTAAGTTACAATCATCAATAAAAAATAGGGAAAATGCAAATATCTGAACACTTCAAATATTATCTATTACAATTTATTCTAACACATCTGTTTCCACCTTTGAAAATATTCATTCACTCTATGCATTCACTTAGGCTTGCTGTGGTTGAGTGTGCATGTGTGTAAGAGAGAGAAAAAGAGAAGGAGAGAATTCTTTCAATTTCTTTTACTATCTGTCCATTTGGTAAATAGTATCTAAGTTAAGATTATTCATCCATCTAATATATTATATTTTGACATTCACAATTTTTTTTCATTCTCATTTATATTTTCAGGAGTAGTTAAAAAAGAGCTGGTCATTATTTCAGGGCATCCTTTTTAAAAATAATTATATTTATTTACTTTTATAATAATGATTTGCAAATATGTAGACATTGAAGAATTAACATACATTTTTGTTCCTCTTATTCAATATCACATTTGTGTTTGTGTATGTTTGAGTTATTTCTTTTCTGATCTACTCTGAAAGTTTACTAATGTGCAGAAATTCTGAGGGCCTGAGTTGAAAAAATTTTATTTTTCAGAAAGTATGTGAGTTTGCTTCTACAACTCACAGGAAATGTTAGTATAAAATAGGAAACAATTTAATTGTATTTCTCTTCTACCCATGAAGACATGTTGTTTAAGTATTAGTAATATCTTGTACCATCCTATGTTTAGGACTGAGGCTCGAGCCTTGCCACGTTGGCGAATGAGCTCGAGAGTTTCTGAAGACAGGCGTCCTTTTGTGTCTTTCTCTCGGCATTCTTTTGCACAATCATAGAGGTTCCAGAAAGCTGAAGTGAAGCGTTGGACATGGGAATCTCCTGGTGGACAGTTCCACAATGAAATTGACCACATCATCTTCAATAGATGATTTTGTCTAAACGATGTTGCTGTCGTCCCCAAATTCGAAACAGGATCGTATCACCATCTCCTTTGTGCAAAATGGTGGACTTCTGATCTGAGACCACCATCCCGATCGAGCCTCAGAAGAACCCAGAGAAACCCCCCACACCTTGCTGGCAGCGATCTTCACCATCCACACTCTGCAGCTCGTAAGATCTCCACCCAAGAGATTAAGCTACTCTCCAGCCCGGCTTGTCAGAAACCCAGCCAACAAGGACCCACCCTGCAGAGACCCGCTGGTCAGAGGAGAGTATTTCAAGCCCAGGAATGCTTGAGCCACAGATACAGATACACCCGGCAGAGCAGATACCAGCTTTCCATGTTCCAATTTACCTCCAGATTACGATGAATATTCTACCCACCCATCTGAGAGAGCCCCCAAAAGGTAATGAGGGTATTGCGCCTGCACAACAGAACCTGGCAAGCTGTTCTATGCATGTTCAATATGCCAAAACCAGTAACAAAATGTTTATTTTCCTGACCCTGAAAGAGTCCTAAATACAACAGCAGTAAGAAAGCTAAACAAGCAGTGCCTGAATAAATTTCTCGACCAACCTAGGCTACCAAAACGAAGAAGGGCTAAAATGACTGTCTGTCTTTTAATGCACCTATGCTGGCATATGAAAAACATATCGAGGATCTGATGGTGCAAGCGCAAAAGATCAAGTATGACATCATTGGTCTGACTGAGACGAGGAGGCATCAGTCTCATCACGCTGTATTTGACACCAGAAAAGAATTGTTCCTTGGAACATGGGACAAAAGAGGCGTCGGTGGAGTTGGTGTTCTTGTCAACACAAACATGGCCGTCAACATTGATTCATTTGAATGCCTAACAAACCGGTTAGGACAATTACACTTGAAGAGACATGGTCCGCTGCCACAATTTTTTAATTTTTTTTTATTTTTACAATTACAAAGATATACAATTAAAAAGTTCATATTTGGGTTTTGGTCATACAGTGTTCCAGCACCCATCCGACCACCAGTGCCCATCTCCCACCACCAACGTCCCCGGTTCCTTCCCCCTCCCCCAGCCCTCCTCCATGGCAGGTTCTTTATTTCTTTCCATTTCTCTCTTTCTCTTTTCCTTTCCCTCCAGACTATGGATTACAGAACATACATTAAAGGGTTGCCATGTGTATCTTTTTGCCTGTATTTAATGCTCAGTTCTAGGTTGGCATTAGTACCCTCGACACTTGTTAGCACACTGTTCCATTTTCTGTCTTACCTAGCCTCTGACTCCCACACACACCAACATCCACATACAAAGGAGATGAAATTGAGAAATTCTACATGGAACTGGAGGAGTTCTATAAAAAAAGATCACACCTTCCACAAGTTCATAGTTGGGATTTTAATGCCAAGATACAACTGAGAAGATCAGCTGAAGAACTCCACGTTGGGACCCATGGCCTAGAATGGAACGAACAGGGTGAGAGACTATCTGACTTCATCATGTCCACCAAGACCATTCATGGGAACTCCACAGTTCCAGAAGGCTGAAGCGAAACGTTGGACATGGGAATCTCCTGGTGGACAGTTCCACAATGAAATAGACTACATCATCTTCAATTGACGGTTTTGTTTGACTGATGTTGCTGTCGTCCCCCAAATTCCAAATAGGATCAGACCACCGTCTCCTTCGTGCAAAATTCTACTTCCCACAATGGGGAGAAAAGGCTGCAAAGTTTAAGAAGAGAACTCCCAGAACGACCGCCAACTGGGAACTCTTTGGCACCATTGCAGCAACATTGGAAGATACCATCATGGGCGACATCGATGAAGAATACAACTGACTGGTTCAGCACCTCCATGATTTTTGTGCAAAGAATGCCAAGAGAGAGAAAGACACAAAAGGACGCCTGTCTTCAGAAACTCTCGAGCTCATTCGTCAAGCGTGGCAAGGCGCAAGCCTCAGGTGACCAAATACTAATGACCTAAAACCTGAGCTGCTCAGGAGGAAGAGAGCAGCTTGAAATGTCTTCAAAGGCATCGAAGAAATAGCTAAAAGGACAAAGATCCTCCAGCTCTGGGCACATCTCTTCGATTCCACCATTCTTCCTGCATTAACATATGCCTCAGAGACCTGGGCCCTACGAAAGCAGGATGAGAATGCTATTCAGGTCTCCCAGAGAAGAATCGAAAGAGCTATGCTTGGAATATCACGCCTCACTCAAGTGCGAGAAGGAATCTGAGGTTCTGACCTCCGTCGCTATTCCAGAATCAGGGATGCTGTCGCGTTTGCCAAGGCATTGAAAATCATATGGGCTGGACATGTAATGTGATTTGGAGGTGACTGCTGAACTAGAGCCATTACCAATTGGATCCCACGGGATGTCAAAAGATCACGTGGCCGCCACCTACAAGATGGTCAGACTTCCTTGTAAAGATCATGAAGGAACGGTTTGAGGCTCTTCATATTCATGAATCAACCAGATGCCATTGGGTTACATTGGCCTGTGATAGAGTCAAATGGAAATGTTACTGGCGCCCGCTCGAGCAAATCGATGAATAACGGGATTCAAGTGATCAAGTGATCAAGTGATCAAGTCCTATGTTTATATGCATTTCTTCAATGAGGAAAGGACAGAGTAAAATAAGATGGCAGAGGGGGTCATGATAATTTGCTTCCCCCTAGTAGTGTTTAGAGCACCACTCCTTGCTGAATGCTCAAGAGTTGCTCCCTGTGGTGCTAAGAAGAAAATGTTTCCAAGGGCTGGGTCTTGTGTTGAGCTATCTTTCTCTCCAAGTAATATTTTTCATTGTAAAATAAAAATTCAAGGATGTTTCATTTTAAAAGTGTTAATCAGAGGATACACTGTATGTTAAGGCACTTTCCTTGCATGTAGCAATTTTTATTCAGATCCTGGCTCCCTGATGTCACATATGGCCTCCAGTGCTCAGCAGGAGTTATTCCCTGAGCACAGCGTCAGGGGTAAGTTATAAGCATAGTCATCTATGACTTAAAAAATCCCAAACCAAAAACAAACAAAAAAAATATTATTATTAAGTAGAGATCTCTTTTGCCTCACTTACCATCATTGAAGTTGTAGACCTTTGGATAGAATAGGAATGATTATTATTTAATTTGTCTGCTCTTTGAGAATTCAAGGATTAAATGTCACTGAACAGCTATTGTGTAACAAAACTCTAGGTTTGCATTACAAGCTCTCATCTCTGTGTTTATACCCATCTCCGTGTACCCATTCGCCTGCATATGTAGTATTAGCACAGCATTATATGGCATTTTATGAATGCAGTACTTTATGATAAGGAGTTTTTTTAATCCTGTTTTCTCAACAATGTATCTGAAATAGTTTATCATGCACCAGGGCATTTTATAACTGAGTAAAGCTTTCAAAATATCCAACCCACTTTAGTTAAGTGAAAGTTTATGGAAATGGAAATTTAACCTTTTATGAACCTAAATCAGAAGTTTGAACAGGCTGGGGAACTAGAGTTTAAGAATCAGAATTTTTCAAGTGTTCTAGTTAAAATAGCATTAAATGCATAGCAATCTCCATCATGGTGAATGTAGCAGGATAATATAAAATAACTGCGTTTGGACATTAGTCATAGTAAAAACATGTATTTTATTGCAGTTGTAAAGTTAATAATTCATGACTCCTTCCTTAATGGATTAAAAAGGGCACAGAACAGGAATAAAATTGAGGACGGGTGCAACAAAACAATGGGTAGTGAGGGCATTTGCCTTGCATGTAACCAACCTGAGCCTAATGCATGGCACCACGTATGTTTCCTTGGTTGTCATTGACAGTGGTCCCTGAGCTCAGAGCCAGGAGTATGTTCTGTGCATAACAGGTTTATCCCCAAACCCAAATGAAGTAAAATTGAAAATTATGTGCTTCAATCTGCACTGCTTAAAGTTAGACTGAAAACTTTACTGCTGGTATTTCTTACTTGGCCTACAAAAAAATTATAGATTAAGTTTGAAATTAGTTTTCCATTTCTCTACAGAAATTTATGTTGAAAATAAAGTATTATATATCTGGGAAGATGTGCTACAAAGATAAATTGCTTAGGAACTGCATACTCATAGAACTATGTGGTTGTAATAGTATATCATCAAATAATTATGATATCATTTCATAAGAAATGAGCTTATTAGACTTCATATTTGAGTTATAGAGAAAAAGAAAATATGTGTGTCTGTGTTGAACAGGAGAACTGATTTTGTTTTGTGCTGCAGTGTTGGCTATTTCATATTAGAACTGGGCAAGTGAAAATATAAAAGTTGAGATCAATACACTTCCCTATTGAGTGCAAAGGATCAAAACAAGGGCAGAATTTAGAAAATATATCAGTCTGATGATGATTGATAATTGAATAATAATAGTGAGAAGCTGTGTTCAATATTAGTTTTATTTCACACTATGTAATTTAGGTATCACTTTCTGGATGACTATAAATCATTATGTCCCTTAGGCAAGCAAAACTTTTGATCCCGATTTTCTAGTCAAAGAATAACATGACAACTTAACATTGATTTAAAAGAGGATAAGATGAGATACTATTACAGTATTGAAGGCAGAAATAGATTTAAAAGAGCATAAACATAGAATTGACTAGAGCTCAGTGGGTATTGGTGACTTACATTCAGCTATATTTTCAATTTATATACAAAATATAAGTTAGTTCATATGATTATGAGTGAGACCATCAGAAATAAATACAAGATTTTAGATAAGCTGAAATACATTTTCATCCCCAAAAAAAAAAAATAAAATATATTTTGGAAGAAATGTACACTGTTTCATGAAACTGAATATTTATCAACCTATTTTAATATTCACAGTAATCCTATAATTAGCACCATTTTTTAAGACTAAATGAGCCTGAGACACACTTAAATGCCTTGATTAATAAAAAAGAATTGAACACCCAATCTGGAACATGAACCTAAGTTTTCTTATCACAGCAGTACTTTAAGCAAACAATTAAACCCAGAGGGAAAAGTTTTCAGAGGAATAAACCCTCTCTGTGAGAGATATAAATATCTAATATTGCAAGATTAGATCTATACTACAAATGTTATTTTAATATCTTTTGTATGAATAAATAAATGATTGGGGACTGTGAAAATAAATGGAATTTTTCTCTTTTGAATTGAGAAATGAACATACTCCACATTAAAGTTCATAGATTTATAAGTAAATTAATGGTGAGGGATAACTTGCATAGTGAGTGCTGATTGAGGTATCTCAGTCAACATGAGGAGGATCTTCCAAGGGCGCTGTGACTAATTGTTGTTTAGAAACAATTATCGGGGGGGGAGGTCAGCATAAAGGTAGGCATCAGTGATAATGGATGATTTAATACATGGAGGAGCCCACCTGGAAGTAATGTCCTTGCCCATGTGTCTTGTGCATTCTTTCCTTAAATAAGTTGACATTTTATTTCAAAGGAAAATCTAGTCTGACGTTATCTTTAAAAATGTGACATTGGAAAAATGGAGCATGTGACATGTAGCAAAACTACCAAGTTAAGGGGCAAGTGCTCTGGTGTCCCACGGGCATTTCTCAGGATAGCAGCAGCAGTGCCTGGGAATTGGTCAGAGCCTACCAAGACCTACGACACTTCCAAGACTCTCTTAAATCAAAAAACTTTGTCAGTTTTCAGGTGTCCTGATAATTAAAACAAACCAAAAACTGGTCAGTACATATGAAAGTCCAAATTCTGCAGAAGTTCAAGGGGACAATGAAAACTAATGAAGAAAGGCAGTTCTGGTTGAGAATGAGCTTTATTAGCCACTAGTCAAAGGATTGAAACATGGGGACTCAAGTTTTCCAAATAACCATATTTTCTGTATGGTCTCAAGAGGAGGTTTACAGAGAGAAAGTACAATGGTGAATTAAAAAAAAAAAACTTAAGGTTGTAGATCAGTGGCTGGCAGAATAAACAATAAATTATCACTCATGGGCTTGTAAGCATCGGATTCGCAACCCTAAACAAAGTAATGACTAGGTTTGGGATAAGTGAAAGATGAGGACAAGTCACCTTATCTTTAGGCTTCACGGCAAGGAAAGACAAAGGAAGTTATTCTTGCAAAAGAGGTTTCTCTTTCCGGTGTGTGTATGTGCGTGTGTGCGTGTGTGTGTTTGTGTGTGTTGTGAGAGAAGTTTAACTCAGCTCTTTATTTGTTTATGATTAATTCAAGTATGCTAGAGTATATACTAACTTATAAAATAAAGGCACATTGATCAAATGTGAAATATGGGTTAAACTGGACCACTTTGTTGTGTATAAAGTTGTTCTAATATACCTCACTTTAATACCTTGCTTAAATTTTAGTTCTTATCATTGAAGCATTCCATTGTATATAAGTCTAAATTCTATCATTTTTTAAAGATGACTTACTAGGGGGCCGGAGGCGATAGCCCAGCGGGTAGGGCGTTTGCCTTGCATGCGGCCGGCCGGTGCCGGCCTGGGTTCGATCCCGGCATCCCATATGGTCCCCCGAGCACCGCCAGGAGTAATTCCTGAATGCAGAGCCAGGAGAAACCCCTGAGCATTGCCAGGTGTGACCCAAAAAAGCAAAAAATAAATAAATAAATAAATAATAAAGATGACTTACTAAACCTGGCATAGTTGCCCAAATACTCATATTGGTTTTAATGAATCGAAACATAATTATGTTTCAGTCATTCCTAAGTTCAAGAAGGGGAATGTTATAAAAAGGCTGTTGATTTCTTTTATCGTATTTCAATCATTTTCTGTTTTGAAAGATGTTCAACTCTGGTGATTCTTTTAAAAGAGTTGAATTGTTTTATTACATTCCACTAACAAATTGGCACTTAACACATAAAATAACCCATTTGTTGATGGCTCACAAGTACTCTCTCCTAACTAGAAAGATGTGCTACCAACTGGAGAAGCTATTATTCTAATTTGAATTGTGGTCACCTTGGCCCATAAGAAGACTGCCTGTTTCTGCTGCTAAGTATTTATTGGTGAATCATTGACTATTACTGTAATTTCAGTGCTAATTGTTGCTTCAGGTTTTCAAATGGCTCAGCAGTAAGACATTAATGATTATCCATGCCTTAAGAAGGGCTGATAAGGGAATGAGATTACAATCTTGTACAATTTTAGCTAACAAATTAAAGTGTAAATTAAATTTTCCCTGAGACAGAAAATAACTGACTTGGAGATCTAAAAGAATGGGAAGTTGCATTCACTTTTAATTTTCTCCTTCCTGTTTTGCAGATATTCAGAGTATCAGAGGACTAGCTGTGGACTGGGTATCACGTAATTTATACTGGATTAGCTCAGAGTTTGATGAAACACAAATTAACGTGGCACGATTAGATGGCTCGTTGAAAACCTCAATTATCCACGGAATCGATAAACCACAGTGTCTTGCAGCTCACCCAGTCAGGGGGTAAAGTATGATTATTTTTTCAGTTTTTCAAAAATCATGCAAATACATCTTGATTTTATATAAAAGCATCATATAGTTTAGAAGTCATATATATCAGACATACTCTTTATAAAAGCAAATGTAAATAAGAAAATTATGAAAACTTAACCCTTGGTTCTGTTATTTCATAAAATTAAGGATTTCATATCACAGTAATATTTAATTAATTTACATTTGTAAGGCATTAAAATTCAGAAATTGGAACAATGGGAGAGAAAGAGTCAAGAGAAAGTAACAATATTTTGAATCTAACTTGTGACTAACATATTTGATACATATTGATATGGTAACTGCTGAGTTCAGTTGATTCTACAATCATTTACCTAGATATAATGCCATTATGTCCCTTCATATAAAATCTGTGTAAAGCTGAGAGAAGTTTGTTCTCCCAGTGCTTTCAAATGGAGTGACCTTGTTTGAAGTGACCTTGTTTTTTTGTATGGTGTCTAATTTCCTCAAGTCAAGGGAATTCAATCTTTTTGATTACTTTAAATGGACATAATTTACTGGTATTATAGTTAAATGTTCAGTATTAAATATATGAGAAAAAAAGGAAGTTAGATATTTATTCTGCAATGATAGGAAAAAGCAAATGTGGTGTTTCTTCCCAGGTGTGTGTATGTTGGTTAATGTCAGAAAGTTGATAAATGGAGGCTTTTTGTTTAAAAGAATTATTTTGGACACAATAAGGTACTTTGATTATATTAAATACATTTCTCATCAGCAAGCAAGTCTACATCTAATATTTTTAATTCATATCTCTTGAATTAAGAAAACTCTACTGGACAGATGGAAACACAATTAATATGGCCAATATGGATGGCAGTAATAGCAAGATTCTCTTTCAGAATCAAAAGGAACCAGTCGGTGAGTATCCTTTTTATTTTCTACTAAATATCAAGTAATATGACAAACCTTTGCTTGAATAATATGTCTCTTAGATCTGTAATTAAAATGAAATACCAAATATATACATTAAATAAGAAATATATATAAGAAATATATATTAAATATACATTAAATATACATTAAATAAGAAATTTATCATTAGCTGTTAATCCAGTTGGTTTGTATGAAATAAAGAAGAAACTTTTCATGACAGTAAACATTAATCTTTTCAGTAGGGGGTCCAGTTTCTTTCTCTAATTCCACATAGTCTAGCCTGGCCTTGTCCAAATACTGCCTGAATCAATCCCCAAATACAAAGCCAGCAATTTTACCAATTATTTTCCAATACTACCCCCATCCATAAAAAAAAGATATGGCCTTTTAATGAAGACATTTTTACTATACTAAGTCCTTGTATTAACAAGGACTAAAACTTAGTATTATAAACATCTTTTATTTCTATTTGAGTCTCTGACATGTTACAGTGAAAATGAAATATATTGTGTTGATCATCTTTGTTTAGTCTTCTTAACAATGACAGTAATTTGAGGTTAAGTATCAAATGTTTCCTTTCCATTGCTCTGCTGAAGTATGTTTATTTAGTCAGTTATTCTACTTAGATTGGTCACTGCAAATTATTATATAAAAAATCATGGTACTGAAAATCAGCTTTGACTCATTTCTCCTAAAAGATACTTTTGGAAATCTTGAGCACACTTTTTTCCAGAAGATAATAGGTGAGTGTTGGGTTATAGATACGTAAATATTTAACAATGTATTTGATATGCCTCAAACTGGTAACAATTATAGACCTCATTCCTATGACCTGAAGGAATGGTTTGAGGCTCTTTGCATTCCTGGAACAAGCAGATGCCCTTGGGCTACACTTGCTTGTAGACAGAACATATGGAGATGTTTCTGGTACCCGCTCCAGCAAAGCAATGAACAACGGGTAGAAAAGTGATACAAGTGAAGTGATTTCATTAATGTGAAAGAGTAGAATATACAACATGTGCTTACAACTTTTCAATTCGTTTGAAGAGCAGGATTATCGTGAAATGCTCATCCAACCTGGATCTAATTTCCAGAGTTAGATAGTCTTAAGCTTTGCCAGTTGAATCCCTGAAGTCAATGCTGCAACACTCTTGGGTGTAGCTCCAGAGGCCCCTAAGAGTACTGAGTGTGGCACTTGAGATACCTATTGCTGCAGGATACCCCAGTCTACTTGGCAGGTCAAAGCATTAGAGCTTGAAGGTCTCTTCCCTGAGAACTTGTACTGTATTGCCTACTGAGTTGATAGAATAATTCCTATAGTGTACAGCAAGGCAGACTGAACACTGATTGGGCGCCAAACCTAAATATTTCATTTTGGTTGAAGATAGTGTATTTTTAAATCTGATGGGAAAATTAGCATTCTGTGAATAATTTCAGCATTTCCTAGTTTTACAAGTATGGTTGTATTTGTACTGTGGATGTACTTAAAGCTCATTTTTAGTGTTGACTCAGGGAAGGAGTCAATTCACCAAGACTTTCAAAAGGCAATCATTTTAATATAGAATAAACTTATGAAATAAAATGATACTGTAAGTAGCTTTCTTCTTTAGACTGTTCTAAGATTTGCTACACAATTTAAATTCAATATAGTGATAGAAATTAAGAGAAAATTGAAATGCTAATACTTCTGTGTAGAAGAATAGATAGAACAGTAGGAAAAGGGACTCTATGAGATTAGGTTCCATATAAAAGTCTTAATTTTAACTAAAGCAATTAAATTGTTGCTTATCTTGAATTGTGCAGAATATTTAGTATGGAAAAGTGAGTATGGTACAAATATGAGCAAATAAAGTGTCTGTATTATATTTTTGTAATAGCTAATATATAAATATTAATGTATATGCCTCTTTCTATTATGAGAAAAACCTTATCTTCTTTAATAATGATATTAACTCCTCTACTCAATAAATTTAAGGAAGAGCTAGCAGGTTATTTTGTAAAAAGTTTATAAGATGGGTTTTATTATTACAATCAATAATTTGCAGTTACTCTTGTAGTTTTCTGCACCAGATTTTTAACTATATTGAATGGAGATTTAAACATAATAACAAATATTTTATTTCAATCCTATATCATTTATTATTTAATTAAAAGTATGTAAATAAATTTAAGTGATGCATTTTAATTCTATCTTTTCCAAGATGTGTGATTTAGTTGAAAATAGTCACAATTACATTACCAGTTATATCTTAGATTAACATTGTTGAATATGGTTTCTGAGTCAGATATTCATTCTATAGAAACATTCTGTTTGTCAGATTCTGTATGAGGGTTTTTTGGTATTTTTTTTGGTTCACACCCAGGGATGCTCAGGGCATATTCCTGGCTCTTTGCTCAGGAATTACTCCTAGTGGTGCTCGGGGAACCACATGGGATGCCGGGATTGAATCCAGGTCGACTGCATGCAAGGCAAACGTCCTACCCACTGTACTATCGCTCCGACACCGCAAATGAGATAATTTAATAAAAAATTTGACACTGTTCTTTTCCTTAATTAGGAAGTTATTTACTAAGTCACATCAGATTTCATGAAGTAAATTTAACTCATTGACCTATATTAGGTTACTTATTGCTTGGTTATATTTGTGTTCAACAAATATAAATTCATGAAAATAATGATATTTTAAAAGTTCAAATAAGCATTAAATAAGAAAAACTGAGATAAAAATATGGTTGATATTAATAGCTCTTGCCTCTCTCTTAGTGCGAAATGATGGTACAGCAGTTAGGGTGCTTGCCTTGCATGTGTCTGAAATGGATCTGATGCCTGACAATAGCAGTTGGAGCCCTTAGCCTTACCAGAAGTGATTCTGCAGTGCATAATAAGGAGTAAATCCTGAGCACTGTGGGGTGTGATTTTTTAATACATTTTATATAAGTATCTTAATATATGACCAATTAAATAAGTACAAGAATGTTCACAGTATGGATATTTGGAAAAGATGATTTCTTCTTCAAAATAATCAAAAAGTATAGTCTGTGTTCTATATATACATATGCATCAATAAGAAAATAAGATCTACAACATTTGTAATGGAATTGATACAGACATAGTATGAAAGTATTTTCATAACTAGAAATGGTATAGATTAATTAATGATATAGGCACTTTTTCATTAAGATATATTAATCTAAAAGAAAATTGTAGTGTTACTAAAAAGCATTTGCTCCATCCTAAGCCCTCTTTCTTAAATCTTTCAATCTGTTGTGTCATTATCCCAATACTTAATTTAAGTACTCCCTTGCCCAGATGTATCACCTAGAATCTGTTGGTTTCCCATTGATCAACCAGATTTCAATTCACTTGACTTGATTACTTGACTTCCCGTGCATCATCAATTTATTTGAGCAGGCACCAGTAGCATCTCAATATGTCCTGTCACATACGAAATAGCCCAAGGACATCTGCCCGGTCCAAGAACATAAAGAGCCTCAAACCATTCCATCAAGTCAGGAATGAGGTCTATAATTGTTACTG
Source organism: Cryptotis parvus (assembly GCA_021461705.1). Lineage (NCBI taxonomy): Eukaryota > Metazoa > Chordata > Mammalia > Eulipotyphla > Soricidae > Cryptotis > Cryptotis parvus. Next base: position 210,450 of record JAJIBD010001004.1, on the reverse strand, counting down.
GTATTTGGCATGTCAAATATGACACAGGTAACTTGCCAAGCTTTGCTGTGCAGGTGGAATATCTTGTAGTCACCTCAAAATTCAAGTACTTATTGATGACTCACACGGCCACTTGCAGACATTAGAGCTGGGCTGTGATCAGCTCTTCTGCTGGGTGGAGTTCTGACGCAGAGGGAGTCCGAATGTGGAAAATGGTGGCCCTTATGGTATGGGGGGTTCCTCTGGCTTCTTGCATGGCTCTGCTGGGGTGGCTGGCCAGGGCTAGAACCCACCATCCCTCACGGGCACCTTGTGATCAGCTGGGCACAGGGAGAGACAGTAGCAGCTCTGCCCCGTGTGTGCAGTTATTTCAGTAAGAATCCCAATAATGTGATTGGGATTCTGCCCAGTGCTCTGAACTTCTTTTTTTTTTAAAAAGAAAAAATGCTCCTCTCCAAATGCAGGACAAGTGTAGCCTGATGTGAAAACAGATGCGGGTGGTTGAGGGAAGGATGCAGCAGTGAAAGTTTGATGGCCTTAGAAGATTGACACCCTGAGGGTCCTAACTTTTGTGCCATACTGATATCTATGAACTCGGAAATTTATCTACAGTAAATTTGGGCATGCCTATGTCCCCATGGCCAAATGATTAATAGGCCAGCAGCTGGTTATTAATCTTCATTTCCTAAAGCAAGACTAGCCTTGGTTTTACTGGATGTAGATCATGCACATACCAGTCTTGGAAGCCAGTTTATCTTGAGCCCACAGCCCATGAGGGTCCAGAGCTGTGGGCGAACAGGTGAACTAGAGACCCAGGTTGATGTGGCTGCCTCATGGGGCTGACGAGATGTGAGGTCTGTACCATCCAGGGATCATCACAGACTCACAGGGTGACGAGACGTGCGGTCTGTACCATTCAGGGATCATCACAGACTCAGGGGCTGAGGAGATGTGTGGTCTGTATCATTCAGGCACATCACAGCATCTCATTGGTACTGAATTCCCCTGGCACTTCCCCTAATGGCCAAGGTAGGTCGAGAAGGAAGTGGGATATCTCCTTCTTGAGGCTGAAGCTGCCTCTCTTTCCCATACGCTACCCAGGGACCCTATGGGTTGGGTTTAAATAAAGATTATTTATTATTCTGTAATGATATAATTAGGAAATATTATTATTTTTGTTTTGTTCTGTTCTCTTTTTTGGGCCACATCTGGAAGTGCTCAGGGATTAATCATGGCTTGTGTACAAGTATGACTCCTGGAGGGTTCAGGGATATATAAGGTGCCGGAGATCAAACCTGGGTTGGTCATATGCATGACAACTGACTTACCCACTGTACCCACTGTGATCCTACACTTTTAATATTAGGAATAACAGGAAAGTTAAATTACCATAATTGAGTTAGGTTACTTTGTGGAAGAAAAGCATATTTTGGTAACACAGTTGTTGAATTTATTCAATGCATTGGATGACTAGGAAAAAAAAAGAAAGCTCACATTAAACACACATGCACACACATACATATGCATATATATATATATATATATAGAGAGAGAGAGAGAGGATATATTTTTACACACCGTCATTTCCTCAAGACATGGGAGGCAATATTGTGTATATTAGCTCATCTAGTTGGGAGTTGTGGGAATGGCAAGAGTGGATTTGGACATATTTTTTTTATAAATCTACTTTCCCAAATGTTTCTCTTACAATATTTATCCTGATCAATCCTGAACTTCAAGGCCATTTTATTCTCATTATCCCACTCAAAAATGCCTTATAAATAGAACCACCTGGAGCAGCAAGATATGGCAGGGTTTAAAACACTTTCCTTAGGTGATGGGTGCTGAAACACTGTATGAGTGAAACCAATCATGAATAGCTTTTTAATTATATATTTCATTATGATATAATACAATTTAAAAAATCACTTTCCTTCCAATTTGACAACTCTGGTTTGATCCCTAGTACCATATATGGCCCCTGAGCACTGTACAGAGAAGTCATATGCACAGAGCCAGGATTAAGCCTGAATTTAGTCAGGTGTGACCCCCCAAGAAATAAAAAGGAATACCAAAAATAATTGACAAGTTATCAAATTATTTACAATCCTAATTCATTTGGGATCAAAAGATAAAATTAAACATTTTTAGTAAACCATCATCATTCCAATTTCATCCTTAAATTTTTTCAACGATCCCGAGATTAACCATTAAACATAACTCTTGTTATAGGATTGAGTCAGACAGGCTTTTTCTAAGAATACGCCTTTTGCATTATCTCTGTATGTAGAACTAAGTCATTCAAGGTCCACTGGCACTCAAGAAACTTTTAAATTAAGAAATGCAGTGAATGGGCCAGAGCACAGCTGGTTGGGTTCACCAGCCTAGCATGATTTGATCCCCTGCATCCCATATGGTCCCCTCAAGCAACTACAGGAATAATTCCTGAGGTCAGAGCCAGGAGTAACCACTGATCATTGCCAGGTGTTACCCAAAAAAGCAAAAAAATAAAAGCACTGAAAGCTTATGTTTATTTACAGAAAGAGCCTTTTATCAGGAAAAATGTAAAGACATACAGTCTGTTGGTGGTACAGTTGCATCATATAAAACCATCCATTTGTGTTGTGATAACACCTGCTCTCTCCTTGAAAATCCAAGTCTTGGTACAAGAAATGAACTTCCAGTTTTCCCATATATTTTAGAATTTTGTAGCCATTGAATTATCTTCACATGTGTTACTAAACTTGTTCCTTTGTCCTAGCAATCTCTGTGATGTTGAGATATTCATTTTACTAAAGTCAGAGAGCCCAGCAGGAAGGGGACATTTCTACCTGCGCCACATAACTAAACAATCTCATAGCAGGGATTCTCATCTTTATTAAATCAGTTTAAATTTTATATGAGTTATGGGAGCTAGTTAGATGCTACTGATTTTAAGAGTCTTATAGACACTAATTAAAATAAATTAAAAACTTTGCTTCATACTAACTTTTAAATTTATGATATTTTCACTATATCCAAATAAACCAGATACTTAAAGGCATTCGTCAAAATATTTCATATAAGTTATTTTATAGATTTTTGTGGAATTCTTAAGTGCTTCCAATTATTTTTTTCTTCAAAAGTTTATCTTCTCCTTATGGAGAGTTTAAAGCTGTGTTTCATGTTAGTGAGCACAATTTGGGGGCTTTAAATATTAATTTATCCTATAATTTAGGGTAAAATTAAGCTCTAGCAAAATATGATAATTGCTTTAACTTTTAGAATATATTCGCAAAATCTTTGCTTTCAAATATACATGTCAGCTTCCTCGTCAAGGAGTTCTACTCCCCTGACGTGGATCTTGACCACTTGTCTCATTTCTTTTACCTCTCTGGAGAAACTTGTATTATTTCTTGAGCACATGTTTGTTTTCCACTCTACCTTATGTTTTTCTAAGTTTATACAGTAATATCTTACTTCACAATAAGAGTGAGAGGAAGAGAGAGAGAACAAGAGGAAAGAGAGATATAATCCAGGCCAGTGTCAGAGACATAGTGAAATAGCACAGCATATAGGGCACTTGCCTTGTACATCATAGACCTGGTTTTGATCCTCACAATCCCATACGGTTTCCCTAGCACTGGTTTGAGAGATCCCTAAGCACTAACATAGGAGTAAGCCTTAAACACAAGCGCGTGTGGCCCAAAATAAAATTTTAAAAATATTGATTTCAAGATCACGATAATGTCACTTTGTCACTTTATAAGATTCTTTTAGCTATATTTCATTGATATTATTTCTAAAATCTAATTTCCCCAACAGGAAATGAATATGTGACAATGTGGAAAAAATATACATTGTTGTTGGATGCACAATAAAATATCCATGAAGTATGCAAGCCTACAGATCTGTTTAGAACTGTTATTTACTCATTGAATTTCACTGATACTTTTGTACTGTAATCAATCATTCTAATTATTCTTTTAACAGGAGAGTGTCTAGTCCATCTCTGACTTGATTTTTCTACCAATTGAAAGCCCTCATAAGTTTACACAAAGAAAACTAGGTGAAGGAATGATGACATGGTAGAGTTGAATCAGATGTTTGCTTTGCACTAGCCAACCCAGGTTTGATCACTGGCTTAGAAGATACTTAGAGCACCAGCAGTGATCCCTGAGTACAGAGCCAAGAGTAAGTCCTAAGGGCTAGAGCATGTAGCCCCAAACCCAATCAAAAGTAGAAAAAATAAGAAAAGAAAAGTAGGTGATTAGAAAATAGGAAAACCCGATTGGATACATCCATTTTTATGGTTTGCCAAATTATAATTCCTTTCTTCCTTCTCTCCCCAACCATAAGAGGAAAAACACACCAACCGGAGTCTGAAAGTGTCTGCCCTTATGCTTACTGTCTGTCACAGTGACTGTATTGTTTCCATGGAAGCTCATCATTTCCCCCTGTATGTCTCCCAGTTTATATGATGCAGCAGAATCAAGAGCATTTGGCAACAAAAATAACATAATTATAGTGACTCCTTTTTTTGGCACTTAGAATAGATCAAACACATTAAATTCTTTATATTGTTCATCTGAAAGAAACCACTTCTGGAAAACTTTCTTATCTGTCTTGTTATAGATTCAGAAACAAGTTTGTTGGATAAGTTAGTTGCCTTTGATAAATGGTAGAACTGAGATTCAAATCCAAATTGATCTGCTTCCAGAACCATATTAAATCTAAACTTCTATGCTATTCTCAGAGAAAGTGATAGAGTATAGTAATTACCTGACCTCAAGTAAAGATCAGGGAATAAAACGGGTTTTCTTTTAGGCATTGAAAGTGGGAAAGAAAAAAAAAATCCAGAGCTTGTGTACTCCAGAGAAATGTGAGCCCAATTAGGACACAGCAGTCAGCATTTCTAAGCAGCTCAGAATATGCAAGAACCGATTTCACCTCTGTGCCATTGTGCCTCACAATTAATTATTTCTGAATCTTTAAATAGAAGTTTTAAACACCAGGATCACTTATTTACTAGGTATTCTAGTTACAGAATTGTTTTTATACTGTAATTCAGTGAGGTTTCTCTTGCCTGTTTGCTGTGACATAGTTGGAATAGAAGTGCATCATAGTCTTATCAGGTAGCGAACTTGGCATTTTATAAGGGCATACTAATGAAAACTGAGTAACTGTAGCCTTAGGCACTTTATTTTTTCCCAAACCCCACCCTTCACCTTAGGCACTTTAGAAAGGATAAATTCGCTTCTGTTAAATACAAATCAAGACTCACCTTATCCATTGCTCTACCAAATATTCTCATTTAAGATGGATAGCTCAGTCGTGGTTACATTAAGTTTTTAGAATATTTTGTACAAAGAAGGTTCTAATGCATTATTTAAGTTATATCCATGTTTAAAATGTTTGCATATTATTAATTTTTCCCTGAAGTCTCGCATGATTTGAAGCTGATTGACTTATTAATTGGTATTGGCTTTTTG